>SNSD01000036.1:0-118426 GCA_004522665.1 Venturia nashicola
AACCCTAACCCTAACCCTAACCCTAACCCTAACCCTAACCCTAACCCTAACCCTAACCCTAACCCTAACCCTAACCCTAACCCTAACCCTAACCCTAACCCTAACCCCTAACCCTAACCCCTAACCCTAAACCGGGTTTTAGGGGCGGGTTATAAAGCTACAACCCTAACCCGACCCGCCCCGCCAAGCTTTAAACCCGCCCCGTTAGTTAGGGGCGGGTTTTTAAGGGGGGAACCCGGTATTTCTTTCTAGAAACCTTGATAACTATAGATCTATTATATATATTTCAATTTTTTAATTACTTTAAATAATCTCTAGGTTATACTCTATCTTATAGGAGTATAATATATTAATATATCTATATAGATAACCCTATAAAAATTACGTAGAAAACCCGGACGGGGCGAATAGGGCGGGTTTTCTTCTAAACTATAACCCGCCCTAGGAACCCGCCCTAACCCGTTAAAACCTAACCCGCTAATAGGGCGGCTTCCCTACCCTATAACGCGCCCTAACCCGCCCCGTTAGGGACCCTAAATCTAATACTATATTATCTACGCTTATCTTACCTATAGTAAGGGTACTAATAAACCCTATAAGAAATCCCGCCTTATAGTATAAGGATTTAATAATATAGCTAAGGAAGCTATCCTCTATTAATCGCCTATAATCTAGAGAGCTAGTTAACGAATTATTCTTTATATTATTATAACTCTACTTATACCTTAAAACGAATCGATTCTAAAACCCTCGAAATAATCCGACTTTACCTTTATACTTAGGGATATCTCCTAGGCCTATATTTAGTTAAAAACTACTTTAAATAGACCTATTACTATTAACCTTCCTAGAGAACTTAAATATCTCTACCTACTAGGTACCCTTATTATTATCTAGAAGCCCTTATATAGTATTATAGAGGTAGGCCTATATTGGTTTAATACCTACTATAAATACTATATCTCGAAACTTAATATAGCTATATCTATCTATAATCTATACCTCCTAATTATAAAAGGAGATGATTTTAGTATTATTAGTAAATAAATAGATAATATTTTAATCCTATATAACTCTAAGTTTAAGGATAAGGAAGAGATAGCTAGATCTTAAGCTAATTTCCTCGTAAAGCTAGTAGAAGTACTTAATCCGAATAATAGTATTATTTTTAATAGCTATATATTATCCCGGTAAGGAGTAAGTCTAGTTATAGTATAGAAAGGCTAAGGAGAGAAACTCTTTCCTATCGATTAGGTATCTCCTAACCCTAAATAATCCTATATCTAATAAAGGGCTAGAGGAGTATATATTATATTAATTTATTAACCCAAAGCTACTTTCGATCTCTCTATAGTAGTATAATACTAAGACCTAGGCCCTAACGAGATAAAAGCCCTAAATAAGCGCCTAATTTAGTAGAAAGATAATCTAGATAGAGGTCTAACCTTTATTCTACTTAATCTTCCTAGTTTAAAGCTATTTATTTTTATTAATAGATCCTTCGTAAATAATAAGGATCTAAGGAGCTAGGTTAGAACCCTCTTTATACTTAGGAATAAGTCCCTAGGCAATTTTAAGTTTAATCTAAAAGGGAATATTATCTATTAGTCTTCGATTAAGGTTAAATAAGTAACTAGATTAGTTCTAGTATCCGAAATCCTCGCTATATCTAATAGAGTTAATAAAGGCTTTGTTTTTACTAGGGTCTATAATAGGGCGGGGCGAAACGGGGTGCGTCGGGTTAGGGGCGGGGCGGGGCGGGTTTTAAGGGCGGGTTATAAAGCTATAACCCTAACCCGACCCGCCCCGCTAAGCTTTAAACCCGCCCCGTTAGTTAGGGGCGGGTATTTAAGGGGGGAACCCGGAGTTTTTTTCTAGAAACCTTAATAACTATAGATCTATTATATATATTTTAATTTTTTAAATACTTATTATAGTCTCTAGGTTATACTCTACCTAATAGGAATATAATATATTAATATATCTATATATATAACCCTATAAAAATCACGTGGAAAACCCGTTCGGGGTAAACGGGGCGGGTTTTCTTCTAAACTATAACCCGCCCCGGGACCCCGCCCTAACCCGTTAAAACCCGACCCGCTAACGGGGCGGGTTCCCTACCCTATAACCCGCCCTAACCCGCCCCGTTAGGGACCCTAGTTTTTACGGCTACTATCTCCTAGATCCTAAATTAACTAGGATTACCTCCTATACCTATTATTATTTGTATAGACTCCTTTTCTTTATATAAATACCTAGTTAAGCTAGGAATAATAAAGGAGAAGCGTCTAATAATCGATATTATAGCGCTAAGGGAATCCTACGAGAGAAAGGAGATAATAGAAGTACGCTAGATAAATAGTAATAATAACCTAGTAGATATACTTACTAAAAGGATACCTAATACCCGCCTAATAATATTAGTCTATACTAACGAACTAGATATTCGAGTAGAAGGCTAGGTAAACCGTCTAAGTAAAGTTATAGATAAGAGTTAATAACTAGGGTCCCTAATAGGGCGGGTTGGGGCGGGTTTTAGGGTAGGGAACCCGCCCCGTTAGCGGGTCGGGTTCTAACGGGTTAGGGCTGGGTCCCGGGGCGGGTTATAGATAGGAGGAGAACCCGCCCCGTTTATACTAGCGCGGGTCTACGTAATACTTTCTTAGCGCTTATATAACTACTAAGATATAACCTAATAGTAAGTAATAATAGCCCTAACTATATAGAGTATAGAGGTATAGTTAGATTTAGTAGTAAATAGTTAGTAGATTTTATATTTAATATTTATATATTTCTAGTAGTCTCCTAGTAGTCTCCTAGTAGTCAAAGTAAGTAGATAAATAGAAATTACGTTTAATAATACTATAATAGCTAAAACTAGGGTTTTTCTTATTTAGAGAGATCTTCTATATATATATTATTAATAATCTAGTTATCCTCCTCCTCTTCTTCTTCTTCTTCTTCTTTATCTTCCTCTCTATTACTCTTAATATCTAATTGAAAAGTACGTTTATCCTTATCCTTAGACCTATTAACTTTATTAGCTAATTTTTTAGTAGTAGCTTAGAGCTCTTATATCTTCTTATCTATATTAAGAGTATAACCTAAACTATTAGTCGCCTATAATACTAATAGTTTTATAATAAGATTAACCTTATCTATATCCCTTATTCTACTAAATCTCTCTCTTACTTCTACCTTTTTACTAAATATCAACTCCTATACCTCTATTATAAGCTCTCTATTAGGTAGATTCTCCTTTAGCTTAATCTTATCTATAGGGTATATATCCTACTAATAAGTAGGACTAGAAAGCCTTTTATCGAAATTATAGCGATAAGCTAGGAGATTTCGTATTAAAGTAACCTACTCTATAGAAAAGAATTAAAGGGGAGAGATTAAGGGTAGTTAATCGGCTAGATAGACTAGTAGTTACTCTTCTCTATCTTTATTATAGAATAAGCTTACTAGACTCTAAAAGGATATTAGAAACTACTAGGAGACTACTAGAAATTAAAAGACTTACCTCTAAATCTTCTTCTAAAAGAAGTTTATAGATATTATATATACCCTTAACTAAATTCAAACTACTATTTATTAAATTTACTAACCCCTTCCTAATTACTTACTAGGACCGTCTTACTTACGTAAAGACGACTAGATAAAACTCTACGTAGTATTAATCGTAGGACTCGTCGAATAGTATAGTAATATTACTACCCTAAGCCTAGGGTATTATATTAATATCTATCTCCTCCTCTTTACTCGATTCTTAACTAGAGCTTTCTTCTACTCTATTATTTATATCTTTATCTTGATTACCGAAATCGAAAAGCGTAAGTAGGTCTAGTTTAAGGAGGCTAGGATAGGTACTATTCGATATTCTAGGGCTAGATTAGTATATATTACTACTAGGATACTACTAGGTTCTTACTACTTATTATTAATAGCTTACTTAGCTTACGCAATTTAGGACCGCTGCTTAGTATCTAAGAGAAGATTCTAACTATTAGACTTTTTTAGTTTTTAACGAGCCTCTAACTTTACTTAATTTAATACGCGCTAACTCCTTATAACCTAGAGATTAAAGCCTCTCTTTTTACTACGCCGCGTACGTTCTTTAACTATATAAATATTAGTAGAGAGGAGTTCAGTTGGTTTTAGTAGCGCTATTATTTATAGATCTATAGATTTACGCTAGGCTAAGCCTAGTAGTTTACTAGTAGTTCAAGGCTTATAAAATAAGCGAGATTGAAGTAGAGTTAAGCGTAAATTTAATTAGTATAATTGGTAGAAGTATTTTATATATTTACGCTATATAGTACGAAAAGTATAGTCGTCCGATATCGGTACGCTAGTTTACTAGCGCTATAGAGTTTTTACGTCCGTACGTACGCTAATAATCTATATAGCTTTATCCTTACTTTTCAACCTATATTACTACTAGATTACTACTAGTAACTACTAAATTAAAAGTAAATTAACTAATAATTATTACTAATTATTTAATAGTACGTAGTAAGGGTACCCGCTAGCGTAGCCTTACTTCTATAGTAGATCTTCGAGTAGCTAACGAATTAAAAAAGGCTACCCTACTTCTACTAGATTCTCCTCTAATTAAACTAGTAGAGCCTAGTAGTTATCCTAGTAGTCTAGGCGATTTAGATCTTAATTCCCAGCCGGCTAGTACCTAAATTAAAGAAGAGCTACTTAGAACTAGAAGTACTAGCTATTCCTTAAGTATTTCCTTATCTTTATAAGTATTAGATATTTAGGTGGTAGATAATAATAGAAATATTATTAGTAAGTATAGGAAGACTAAGAAGAAGGAACCGACTACTAGGGAAAAGACCCTATTTAAAATACTAAAATCTAAAGAGCTAGATAAAGAAGATTATAAGTTTAAGGATACTCTAGAAGACCTAGAAACTACTCTAAAAGACCTAATTAATAATACTTAAGAGTTAGATACTATTAGAGAAGAGCTAGATACTACTATAAAAAAGCTAGATACTACTCAACTATAGTATTTTAACTAGGTAATACTTGATACTTAAGAGTTAGATACTATTAGAGGAGAGTTAGATACTACTATAAAAAAGCTAGATACTACTTAAATATAGGATTCTAACTAGGTAATACTTAATACTTAAATACTAGAAGATCCTAGCGAACCCTTAGATTCTATTCCTAAATTAAGGAGGAGATTTATATTACTACTACTACTAGTAGTATTAGTAGTAGCAGTATTAGCAGTAGTAGTATTAGTAGTAGTAGTAGAAGTAATAGAAGTAGTAGTAGTAGAAGTAGTAGTAGTAGTACTACTACTACTACTACTAGTAAGAAAGGAACTAGTAGTAAAAAAGATACTAGTAAGAAAGATACTAGTAAAAAGAATACTAGTAAAGAGACTAATAGCTAGTAAAGTAGTTACTAGTACTAGTAAAAGTACTATTATAGCTACTAGAAGAAGATCTACGCTTAAGGCTCGAAATACTACTAGTAGTAAGGCCCTAGTAAAGCCTTTAGGGGGATTAGCTACTCGAAAACAAATTACTAGGAAAGGTAAAAGTAATATAGGTAGTATAAGAAAGCCCTACCGTTATAAGCTAGGAAGTAAGTTAGAATTATATATTACGTAGAATTCCTAGTAGTATCCTAGTAGTCTCTAACGCTTTCTAGCCGTTACTCTACGTAAGATCCGCTACTACTAGAAGAGTACTAACCTCCTTATATAGAAAATACTATTTAGTAGGGTTGTTCGAGAGGTTATATATAATTTTAAGGAAGACCTTCGATTTCAAGTAACTATAATATAAGTACTCTAAGAGGCTATAGAATACTATCTTATTAGTCTTTTTAAAGGTAAGTTATATTTTAACCTATTATACTAGTACTAGTACTAATATATTATTCCTAGATACTAACCTCTATACTATTTATATAAATCGTATTACAATTTAGTCCAAGGATATAGAATTGGCGAGGAGGCTTCGTAGTAATAAGAAGAAGAGTTAATTTAATAAATTCGGAGCTAGGAGGATATATTTTATTTAGTATACTAGTAAATAATATATTCTATACCAATATCTCCCTCTTTAACTACTAGAAGACTACTAGGCTTATATTTAAATTATAAATTACTTACTCTTTATATATAAGAAGAATATTTCTATAATAGTTAATAAATAAGTATCTCTCCTTAATAATATATTGAAGAATTACTTAATTAAAGAATTACTTTATTGAAGAATTACTTTATTAAAGAATAAACGGCTACCTATATATTTTTAAATAAAGATTAAATAAATATATTCAATTTTCATTCAAAAATATATTCCGAGCTTAGTATATAATAATATTATCTAGAAGTAAGTAGATTTATAGAAGATATATATATAAAACCGTAAATACTATTAATATATTTATATCTCTACGTATTGAAGTTATATCTTTATATTTATACTTTATTAAATAGTTTCTTAGCCTTATAGAACCTAAAGTAGCTTAGCTATATTCTTAGTACTTCCTACAAATATAATAGTAGCTTTAAATAAGAGATACTACTTATATACTATTCCTTCTTAACTAATACTACTTCTCTATTATAGCTTTATTATCTTTAGCAATCTACGTCCCTCCTCCTATAGGTAACCTACTATCGGTAGGTAAAAACGACGCCTATTTTAAATAGATACTAAATAACTCTAAGTAGTTCTATAACTAGTAGATTACAATACGATAGTACCGGGAAAATATATTAGTCCCTACCCCTAACCTTCTAGTATAGGGAGCTGATAGGAGAGCTACGGGCTAGTAGTATTTTATTAAAGGCGCTCTTCGTATTTCTAGTAAGCCTCGTACTATCTATATACGATACGATCTAGTCGTAAAATATCTATATAAGAATAGAACTAGTTAAATTAGTTCTTACGTAAAGACGAGGGTATATCTATCGACCTCCTTAGCGCGAGGAATAGTATAGCTAACTATAGAAGAGGGCCTAAGGGTAGCCGTAAGACTACTAGAAGACTACTAGGTTTTCTAATTTTAGTTCTACTAATATTCTACTCTAGAATCGACGAGTTAGGACTAAGATAGCGAACGCTAGAAGCCTCGTACTATCCCTAGCTAATTTCGACGAACAACTCCTTCGTACGATTATTATATACAAGTAGTTATTAATAACTATCGATAACTTGGAATTCCTACGCCTAGTTATATACCTCGAACCTAAGCGACGGCTCCCTTCGTTATTAACTATTACTAATAAAATCCTTACCCTACGAAAGAAGTTAGAGGAGTCTATCCGTAAACGCCTCCTACTAGTACCTTAGAAAGTCTTAATCGTCCTCGACGGATAGTCTATACCGCGCCGGAATAGCTTCCTTATAATTAAAGTATACTAGGTTTATAATTAGACCCTAATAGAAGCTTTAATCGGTTTCGAGCCCTACTATAGCGCTTATACTAGTAGGGACCTTACTAGAGTTATAATAGCGCGCCTTAAGTATTTTAATCTCGGTACTAGGGTTATTACTTTTACTACGGATAACGCGTCGAATAATAAAACAATAGTATAGTCGGTAAATAAATATATTAAAGTACTTAGTAGGGATATTCCTAATATAGTAAACGAGATCGCGCTATATCCCTATATCTCTTATATTATATAACTATATTATAATAGTCTCCTTATAGATATTAAGTATCGGCCGAAAAAGGAGGAGTTTACTAGGAACTAGGAGGCGGAGGAAGAGGAGAGGGTTCTAGTAATTACTAGAGGGGAGTCTACTAACTCTAAGCGTAGTATAAGTTATTTTCCTTCTTTTAGCCTCCTAGTAGTCTCCTAGTAGTCTCCTAGTATTCTTCTAGTAGTCTCCTAGTAGTCTCCTAGTAGTCTCCTAGTAGTCTCCTAGTAGTCTCCTAGTAGTCTCCTAGTAGTCTCCTAGTAGTCTCCTAGTAGTCTCCTAGTAGTTTCGTAATACTAATTCTTCTATAAAGCTACTATATACGGTTATAAAGGCCCGTTAAATTACGATCTTTATTAACTTAAGCGAAGGCCGATAGCTTATATTCTCGGAGATTTAAACAATCTAGTATCGCGCTTACTACCCTATTCCGGCTAAGATTCGACTTCTACGATATACCTAAGATATTAAGACGAGATAGGACTCGACGTACTATATACTTATACGACTTCTAAGATTAAGAGACCCGATTAATTAATTTATAGATAAGGAATATCGATACCTTAGCCTAAGCGAAGATAAATAGGGCTAAGTTTCCTACCTTCTTACTATCCTCCGTCCCTTCGCGGTATATACGTAGCTTATTAGCTCTACGTATAACCTAATAATCTACTCGGTCTTCGATATCTATAATCGACTATTTATACACCTCGAGAATATAGAGGAACGGCTTAGAGATAAGAACCGTTAGTAGAAGTAAGAGATTAGTCGGGTATATAGTAAGGCGGTAGATAAGCTTAGGGTCTACTATAGTATAACGTCTAATATATAGGCTAGAAAGTACTATAGTATAGTAATCCTACTCCATCCTCGTTATAAGCTTAATACTTAGAACCAGCCTAAATAGTAGCCTATACTAGAAGATCTACTCGATTAGTAGGTATATTATTAGACGGAACTATACGTTCTATATAATACTTAATATACGTAGCGAAACCTAGTAATACGCCGCGTTAAAGTCCTATTATCGCTCTAACGAGGGTATATTAACCTCGATTCGGTTATAGATCTCCGTACGGTAGTAGAGCCTTCTACTAAGTATAATAGGCGCCTAATAGCGACGCGCGTAGTAATAGATATATAGCGAGAGTTCGATAAGTATCGCTTATAGAGTAAGTAAAAACCCTAGTCCCTAGTAGTCTTCTAGTAGTCGCTAATAATCCCTAGATAAAGTACGGCTAGATCTTAAGGAACTATTCTAGTAATAGAGATTTATTAAGTACCGGTTCCTACGGATAGTAATAATAGTAAAGGATCTCTTTACTATCTAAGCGGCCGGTATTAGTATTAAACGAGAGTTTAGTATTACTAGTAACTTTAATACGGATAATAAGTTATATAGCGTATAGGTTCTTAGTACGTTAAAAGTAAGTAACTATAAGTAGATAGTAGATTCTAAGTAGTATATACTTGACTACTATTTAATAGGAAAAAGGGATATTTATATAACTAAAGATAAATTAGCTGCTAAGCGAGCTAAATAGACTAAGGAACTTGTTCGTATAGTTAATAAGATATAGAGGTTAGATAAAATCAGCGATAGGGAGGATACTACGGACTCTAATAATACGCTACTACTAGCTAAAGGAGCTTCTCCCCCTATATAGAGGTTGGCGAATAGATTACGACGGGATAATAAGGGTCTATTATATAAGCGGCTCGAAATAGTTAAGGGTATAGGAGATTATATTAGTAGTTATATTATAATACGTCGGCGAACCCAAGCTACTACCCGAAGTATAGGAAGGCGTAGGAGGGGTCGCGCTATAAGACTACCGGTAGTATTACCTAGAGGTAGTATAGATCTTTAGGCGATAGTTAATAGCCGACGTAGTTATAAAGGTAATAATAAGGGCCCTATAACTAGGAGTAGAGCTCGTCGTACTTAGTTTTAAGCTCTTAACTTTCGAGCCGTAGATTTAGTTATAATATAATTTATTATAAGCTCTATAACTACTAGAAGACTACTAGAAATATTTCGACTATCGTTATAACTACTAGAAGACTCTTTTTAACTACTAGAAGACTACTAGAAATACCGCGTATATTCTAAATATACTAACGGTATTATATACGGGTTGTAACGGGTTAGGTTACGAGACCCCGTCCCTATCTAACGGGGCGGGTTGAGAGCTTAGTAGGGCGGGTTAGATTAGGGTTTTATACTTATAACCCGCCCCGAAAACCCGCCCTACCCTACCCCTAACCCGCCCCCCCCCGTTTGGCCCCGCCCCGTTAGGGACCCTATTAATAACTATAGAGCTATAGTATAGTAGGCTAAACTATAACCTTCTATATTTCTAATATATAACCCCCTATACTACTACCGACCTAGTTATTTATTATACGCGTTTATTTTTATAGTAACTTTACTTACTATATAGTCCTTTCAAGCCGGAAATCTCTTAGACCCAAAACCTCCCTAAATTAGAAAGTTATTAGATACGTAATATTCAATTTAGAGCTATATCTAAAAAGAAACCTATAAAACTATACTCCTTAACTACTAGAATACGACTTATAATATATACTTATACTCCTTAATACTACTCTATACCGACTAAGGGACTATAAGGGCTAATAGTAGACCTAGATTTTATTTTTTATATATTTTGGACCCAAATTGAACTTATTTATATACTTATTTATTATTAGAGGCTGCGATTGTTTACCCCTTATACTTAAGTAGGTTTAAGCCTACTATATACTTATTTATATACGTTCCCTTCTTTAAAAAGAGAGTTACTAGTATTTGAATTATAGTAATATCTTTACTAGGGGATAGCTAAATCCTTAATTCAGCTATACCCTATTAGGTTAGACTATATTTTATAGGATCTAGTACTAGTAACTAGACTTATAGGTACGAGGAAGTATTAATTATTATTTATACTAATAGATATCTATTTATATCCGTCGATACCGGTCTACTAGGACTATTTTCCTTTAACGTTAACTACCTACCTAACCTATAGGTACTAATAGTTGAAAACTAGACGGTACCCTAGCTAAACCGAATGGAGTTATAAGCTACTCGAATAGCCCGTACCTAGTCTAGAACGCTATCTTATACTCGTAACCCCGGGCTATTCTAAGCTTCTAAAACGCGCTTACTACGTCTACCTTTAATAAGTAGGTATAGCCCGCGAGGTTCCGGAGGGTCTCCGAAATAAGTAGGAGTAGGTATCTATCCTCCTTAGTTACTATATTAAGTACTCTATAGTTATAGTAGAACCTTAGGCCCCCTACGGGTTTCCGGATAAAAAGTACTAGAGCCCCGCTATCTAAACTCGATAGCCGAATAAACCCCTTAGCTAGTAGCTCGTTTAACGTTTTCCGTAGGACTAGGAGCTTCTCCTTAGATATACTATAGAGCGGCCCCTATAGTAAGGACTCTATTATCCCGTTAGGCTTCGTATATAGCTCGATTCTATAGTCTACCCCTAGCTAGTAGAGGGCGAGTTTCTCCGCCTCTAGGCTTAAAAATAGCGGGATTATATCGTAAACCTCTAGGGGGAGTTACGCGCGGAGTTCCGCCTCCGTATTAGGCCTTTTCTCCGTTATAGCCTTCTCGAAGTCCTCTATTACTATAGTAGCGACTATTACCGAATAACTATCTTCTACCTTCTTAATATAGAAGGTCGCTAGCGTAACTACGAAGTTATCGGTCTCTAGCTATACCTATTCCGTTAGTATTATAAGGGGGATAAAGGTATATAACCGGAATAGAAAGTAGAATAGAAATAGGATATAAGATACGGATAATATTTAAGAAGAAATAATATAATATACTACCGTAATACTATAATTTATAGAACGCTAAGAATTAATAATATAGGAACTAGATCAACGGTACGTATATAGGAACTAAGATAATATAATAATACGATCTAATTCTTATTACTTATATTAACTCTAGACTCTCTCTTCTTTACTCCTAACTACCTTATCTATCTCTTTATAAACTACCCTATCTATCTCTTTACGAAATACTTAAAGATCCTATTACCTTACCTTTATATAGTAGCTAAGCGGTAGAAGTTAATAGTAATCTAATACTATATTATCTACGCTTATCTTACCTATATTTTAAAGGTCGTACTAGGGTTTCTCTCTATAGCTAAGACGATTCCTAGTAGCTATTATAGTATTATAATCGAACTTATACTTAGGATACTCTCTCTCTCTTTTTAGACTAGATTATCAAACTCTCGAATATTAGGCTTTATATTAGACTTTAAATATTAGACTTTAGGACTTTAGGACTCTCTTTCTTTACTATTAACTTAACTATAGAACTATTAGACTATTGAAAAGGAACTTCGTATATTAATCTTCGACTACTAGACTTTTAAACTTTCCTTCGAATACTAGACTATATACGACTCTTAACTTTAGACTCTCGACTTTAGACTCTCGACTTTAGACTCTCGACTTTAGACTCTTAACTTTAGACTCTCGACTTTAGACTTTTAACTACCCTTTTTTTAGAATACCTTCGAACTTTTTTATATAAATATTAACTAGCGTTACTTCGTACCTTCGAACCGACCTTTTCTCTCCTTATAACCGAATAATACTCGATCAACCGACTATTACTAAACTTAGAAATAGGAAAAATCTTTATAAAGGTCTAAGTCTAAGCTATATTAACGGAAAATTAGAATTTAAAATAATTACTAGTAATATCCTAGTTCTTTTAACTCCTTAGACTAAGTCTAGGATATCCCGTTAGTAGAAATTATACTTTATACGAAAATACCTAGGATTACCTATACTATTAATATATTACCCCTCTATAGCCTATATACCCTTATCTAATAAGTCAGAGAAGAGAGGCCTAACTATACTATATACGAAGTAACGAAACGGTACTACTCTCGCCGTCTAGGCTACGAACTCCGTATATTAGCGTATAGATCTAACTCCTTTTAGCTACTTATCTTCGAAATTATCTAGGAACTCTTAGTATTAATACTCTTATCTCTAAGAAACGTACGCCAATAAATATAATATAAAATAAATAGAATAACTTAAGACTAACGAAAAATCGAAATACCTATATACTTACGCCTAGACTAAAGGATCCCTCCTACGGGAACCCCTTCGGATTCTTCCGGCCCTCCCTCTAGTAACTAGTCTACGGCTAATCTTAGCCCTATAATTAAAGGACTAGCTACTCGTTCTAATATAATTAACCTTATTAATACCCTTAAGGATTTTACTATTACTAGAAGATAGGAAAGAAAGGCTTAAGCCTTTAATCTTAAGAACTATACGCTCTCTCCTAAGGAACGCTTCGATAGTAGGAATATTACGGACTTCCTTATTCGCCTTAAAGATACCTTCGATACCTACGATATTACTAATAATACCTATAAGATCTAGGCTCTTACTCGTAATATTAAGTCTAGCTATCTATACGATATTAAGCTTTTAGGTAGCTATAAGGAACGTAGCTATAGAACTCTCCGTAAATCCCTTCGTAAGGAATATATCGCTACTAATAACCTTTAGTAAAAGGAAACTACTACTTACCTCTATAAACTTACCTTTTAAATTTAAAGCGCCTCTTAGAAACTAGATACTCGTAGCTTTATTAAGGAATTTAAGAACTACTATCTACTTATTATTAATACCGATAAACTAACTAGGTCTACTATAAGTAGGATCTTCCTTAGTAGATTACTAGAATCGGTTCGTTAATAGGTTAACCTAACGCTTAATATCGACCCTCGTATTCGCTCTACCTTTAACGATATTAAACGGATTATCCTTAAAGCTAAACGGATTGTTATTAGTAATAAGAATATATTACTCTTTATATTAGATAGTTATAAAGGAAGTACCCTTAATAGGGTTATTAAACGAATAGTCCTTCGAAGGAACGAGGCTATAGCCGAAGAAAAACCTAAAACTACTAAACCTTAACTTAGGGCTAATATTATTAAAGCTCTTAAGGCTCTTCGTAGAACGAATACTTTTAGGGATATCCTACTCTTCGCTATTACCGAAAGCACGGATCCTACTATAGTAGTAGCTAGGAAAGATATAAAATAGTTTACTATACTTAATAATTAGATCTATAATAACTTTCGCTCTTCTACTTAGTCTAATACTATACTATTAGGAAGTTCCTTCGTTTATACTAACCTACGTAGAAATTACTATAGGGGGCTAGCTAATACTAACTAGTCCTCCTAGTATATCTAGAATACCGCTAACTAACGTAGTTAGTCCGCTAATATTTAGTCTACTAGTATCCCTAGTAACCCCTAGCCTCTACCCCTAGCCTAGCTAAGAAACCCGAACCTAACTACCCTACCTACTAACTACCCTTTAATCCCTTCTTCGTTACCGCTAGGGTCCCTAACGGGGCGGGGCGAAACAGGGGGGGTCGGGTTAGGGGCGTATCGGGGCGGGTTTTCGGGGCGGGTTATAAAGCTATAACCCTAACCCGACCCGCCCCGCCAAGATATAAACCCGCCCCGTAAGTTAGGGGCGGGTTTTTAAGGGGGGAACCCGGAGATTTTTTATAGAAACCTTAATAACTTTAGAACTACTATATATATTTTAATTTTTTAATAGCCTATAATAATCTCTAGGTTGAAGAGTATCTTTTAAGAATATAAAATATATATATATCTATATATATAACCCTTTAAAAATCACGTGGAAAACCCGAACGGGGCGAATAGGGCGGGTTTTCTTCTAAACTATAACCCGCCCTAGGAACCCGCCCTAACCCGTTAAAACCCGACCCGCTAATAGGGCGGGTTCCCTACCCTATAACCCGCCCCAACCCGCCCCGTTAGGGACCCTAGTTACCGCCCCCTATATAGACTACCTAGAATAGAATATCGGAAAAGAGAGGTTGCAGGAGCTATAGAAGTATAGAATATTACGAACGGATATACCCTAACGTTACGGAACTAGTTACTTAAGGAATTTACTATTAGAATATAAACGTAATACCTAGATAGTAGTACTAGGGAACTTTAGCCGCTCTAGGCGGGAAAATCGGAGGAATTATTAACGGCTAGAACTATAGTAACTAGATCCGTACTTAATTAGCTTAGTCTTAATAGAGCTCTAGTAGTATTTCGTTATTTAGGATAGTTAAGTTATTTATTAGAATTATTAAATTAAGCGACTTAGAGTAGGAAGACTTTAGTATATAGGTTTAGGTATCGAATATTAGTAAGGTAGAAGGAGGCGGATTTATACCTTCTATTATTCTTACGGCTACTAGCTAACTACGTTTATCTATACGAAAACCCCTATTAGAAAAGGTAAAAGGAAAATAGCCTACTAGGGTTACTAAGTCTAGTAGATCTAAGGCCCTAATAGTTAAGTATATAGTATATAGTTATATTACTAAGACCGCGGAATAATAGAATAGCGAAGGAGACTCGGATATAAACTTAGACTTAGAAAACGATAAACTAGACGTAACCCTTAGGAACTCGCTACCGGAACTACTAAAGAAAACTCGTAAGCCTAGGAACCCGACTCTTAAGTAGTACGTTACGAAGAAAGATAAGGCTACTAACGGAATACGTATAGTAGGGAATATCCTCTAGTAATTAGTCTAACTTAGTCTTTAGGATACTATTATTTATATTCCGGTATTTAGAGATCTCTTATATAAGTCCTTACTAGAATAATTAGCTAATAACATCCGTCCTAAAATAGAGGAAATAGAACGAAGGAAATAGGAAAAGGCTACTAAAAGGAAGCGGAAAATAGAAGAAAGATAGAAAGTAGACGGAATAAAATAAGAAGTAGGAATTATAGTACTACGCTTAGAAGAGTAAGAACTAACTTTAGAAATAGTTCTTCGTATTAATAAGGATAATAACCGTTCTCGCGTCTCTATAAGGAGCCCTACTTTAATAGCTCGGATTGGAAAACTAGAGATTAAGGCGTTATATAATACTAGAGCCGAAGTAAACGTTATATCTAAAGGAGTTATAAGGAGTTATAGATTAGTAGTTAATAGTATTAAGTAGGATATCTAGGGACTAGTTTTAGATAAGCTTAAGGTTACTAACGGGAGGAGAGTTCCTCTAGTTAGCTAGACTAGCGCGCGTATACGGATTACTAGAGTAGACTTTAATTATAAAAATATAGTCTTTATAGTACTTAGGGACTACTCTTAGGGAATAATACTTAGTTAGCCCTTCTTAGTACGGAGTCGTCTCGTTATATAGGCTAAGGCGGATAGTAGTATTTCGTATAAGGTATTCTCTATAAACGGCGAATAGAGCGTTATATAGTAAGGAGTTATCTTAGAATTCCTATACGATAGGTATAAGTCTAATCTTCGGATCCCTTATACTTATTTAGACTAAGAAGATAATTCTAATTCGGACGATTCGGAAAACGAGGAGGCGGAGTCCTAGGTCTTAAAAGGATATCTACTATATATATAAGAAACCTAAGGCTTCTAGTACTAAACTTAGGCTAGAATATATACGAATAGCTTTTTAACGACTTAATCCGCGACGAGTTTCTCTTACTACTAGACTTTAGGAGACTTCTATATAATAAGACTTATACTACGACTAGACTTAATATAGCTACTATAGTAAATAAGATAAAGCTATAAAAAGAAAGGGATAAGCTTCTATAGGAATAGTAGATAAGGTACCGAATATTTACCTATCGTCGCCTTATACCGGCGAAGTCTTAGACCGGATTACTAATATTTAGATACTTAGATAAATAGGACCTACTTTCTCTAGGGTCCCTAACGGGGCGGGTTGGGGCGGGTTATAGGGTAGGGAACCCGCCCCGTTAGCGGGTTAGGTTCTAACGGGTTGGGGCGGGTTCTAGGGGCGGGTTATAGATTAGTAGAGAACCCGCCTAGTTCGCCCTAAATAGGTTTTCCACGTGATTTTTAGTACTATATATATATATATATATATATTTTAAATTCTTAAAAGATACTCTATAACCTAGAGATTATTATAGGCTATTAAAAAATTGAAATATATATAATAGATCTAGAGTTATTAAGGTTTCCGTAAAAAATCGCCGGGTTCCCCCCTTAAAAACCCGTCCCTAACTAACGGGGCGGGTTTATATCTTGGCGGGGCGGGTCGGGTTAGGGTTATAGCCTTATAACTAGCCCCTAAAACCCGCCCCGCTCCGCCCCTAACCCGACCCCCCCCGTTTCGCCCCGCCCCATTAGGGACTCTAACTTTCTCTAAGGATTTCCTTATTTTCGACTAGCTCCCCGATAAAATATAGAACGAAATACGTAAATAGTATATATAAGAAGAAAGTAGATAAGATCTAACCTTAGAACGTTTAGCTTACTAATAGATCTATACCTAGTAGTCGTATAGATTAGAGAGATATAATACTAAAAGAATAGTTTAGTACGGAACCTTACTATTACCTTAATAGATTCCTCGAGAAACGCTACGCCCGTTTCCCTCGTTAGACTCGGCTTACGGAACTCCGGTTTAATAATATATATATTAACTAGTCCCTTAGCCTAAACGAACGATTACTAGTTAAGGAAATACTTATACGATAAGAACCTACCCTCGTATAGAGCTTCGAAGAATACGGTAAAATTAGGAAAGAAGTAGTACTAGTATAAGTTATCTAAGTAGTAGACTACGAACCTTAGTAAGCGAAACCCTTTAATATCCCTAAGGCTCTATTAAGCGAGATTCGTTAGATATTTTACGAAAGAATTAAGACGGGAAGACTCGAACCTAGTTATACCTTATATCGTAATCTATAGTTTTTAGTCTTAAAGAAAAACGGTAAGTATCGGCTAATTAATAGCGCTACGAATATTAACGTAGTTACTATTAGGGACGCGAATATACTACTAACGGCTAATAAATTTTCTAACTCGTTTACTAGATACGTATAGATATCGCTTACTAACCTTTTCTCTAGGTACGACTAATTAGAACTTACTAAAGAAAGTCGCGATCTTATCTTATTTATATACTTATTTAGTCTCTTACGAATAACTACCCTACCTTAAGGAGTAACGAACTTAGTAGCCTAATTTTACCGTATATCTAAGATAATTATTTCCTACTAGTTTAAATATAGTAATATTTACGTAGACGATATAATTACCGGAACTACGAAAAAGTATAATAACGATAAGGAATCCGAGCTTAAGGGAGTACGTTAAGGGGTCTTAGAATACGTAGTTAGGCTAGATATAGTTCTTACGGATATTAAACGCGTAGGAGTAACGATATTAGGAGAAAAGTTCGATATTTATAAAGAGGGCGTAAATATAGTTAGATACTATTACGATCGAGAAGGACAATACCTAAATACTTCTAAGGTAGCTACTATTTTAAACTAGTTAACTCCTAGGTCTATTAAGTCTAGGGTCCCCAACGGGGCGGGTTAGGGCGGGTTATAGGGTAGGGAACCCGCCCCGTTAGCGGGTCGGGTTCTAACGGGTTGGGGCGGGGTCCCGGGGCGGGTTATAGATAAGAGGAGAACCCGCCCCGTTTACCCCGTTCGGGTTTTCCACGTGATTTTTATATAGTTATATATATAGATATATATATATTTTATATTCTTAAAAGATACTCTATAACCTAGAGATTATTATAGGCTATTAAAAAATTAAAATATATATAGTAGTTCTAAAGTAATTAAGGTTTCCGTAAAAAAAACTAGGGTTCCCCCCTTAAAAACCCGCCCCTAACTAACGGGGCGGGTTTATATCTTGGTAGGGCGGGTCGGGTTAGGGTTATAGCTTTATAACCCGCCCCGAAAACCCGCCCCGACCCGCCCCTAACCCGACCCCCCCCGTTTCGCCCCGCCCCGTTAGGGACCCTAATTAAGTCTATAAGAGCTTTTATCGGAGTCTATATCTATTACCAAATCTAGATATAGGATTTTACTACCGTTTCGAAACCTATCTTCGTATTATTTAAGAAGGACTTAGAATTCTATTAGGGAAAGGAATAAGATAAGGTAATAAAATCTCTTTAGGAAGCGCTTATAACTATACCTATACTACGACTAGTTATATACGAACTAGATTTAGGCGAGATTATTCTTATAGTAGATACTTTAGGAGAAGGATAGGGAGCGGTCCTATAATAAATAGACGAACTAGGTAAGAGATACCTATACTAATATAAAAGCGGGATCTAGTCGCTATTAGAAAGGAAATACGATATAGTTAAACTAGAATACTACGCCCTTTTATACGCTCTTAAGAAATTCTATCTTTATCTTTAGGGAACGTATTTCGTAGTCGAAACGGACGCCCGGACTTTAATCTATTAACTTAATAGAGTATCTTTAGATATAGTAGGATCTTTAGTTATACGATAGCTCGTATAGATTTAGATATAGAATTTTAATATCCGATACGTTCCCGGGAAAAAGAATATAGTAGCTAATAGACTCTCCTACTAATTTAGTAACGTACCTAAAAAGGATATCCCCGCCGTTCCTAACTTCGATATCGAGGATTTTATTAATCGACGACTTAGAGCCCTTTACTATTCTAGTATCTACGTCTATAAGCGTAACCTACGGTATACGATCTAGCTCTACCCGATAACCGTACCTAGTCTAGAAAATAATAATAATACTAGTAGCGAAAGTTCTATAGATTGGAATAAGGAATACGTAGAATTCGGTTTATTAGAACCTTAGAAAGGATTAGATAGCGAATATACCGCGGAATACTAAGCGATTACTAACTAGCTTATAATATTAAAAGTCGCGGACTATCTTAAAGGTAAATAGATTACGGCTATAAAAAGAAAGGTAATAGGCTACCTTATAGCTAGACGACAACTATTTAAGTAAGATAAATAAGGATAAGCCTACTATCGCGTAATTAATAACTAGGACTAACGAAAGGAAATTATCGTCGCTCTCTATAATAAATATAGCTATAAAGGACGCGAAACTACCGTAGTACTTATTCGGAATCGATATTACTAGGACGGGTACTATAACGACGTTAGTAAATAGATTAAGGAATATCCTTAATATTAAATAAGCGATCGAGCGTACGTAGTAGAACCTCTAAATATAACTATTATTCGGAGTAAAATTCTTAGCGTAAAATAGTCTATTAATTATACGATAATTACTCTACGAGGTAGTTATAGCTATCTTATTTAGGTAAGAGAGGAATTAGGCGGTTAGCCTAAGGTAAGAGTACTCCGTTTAGTACCTACGTCTAAGAATATCGCGGATTTTATCTTTAAGGAACTAATCTATTCATAGGGTATTATATCGGAAATTAGAGTTAATAGAGGTCCTAAGAATAAGCTATATACGGATACGCTTCTAAAACTATACGACGTTAAAAAGATTAAGATTTTACTATATAATAGTTAAGGTTAAGGAGGAATCGAACGGTCTTACTTAATAATATAGGAAGCCTTCTAATAAGTAACGAATAGGAACTAAAAACCTTAGAAAGATTTATTACTAGTAATACTTAAGGCCGAACGGATAATAGTTAATAGAATAACCGGTATAACTCTAGTTAGGATAATACTTAGTAAAGAACACGTCCTTCCGATCGAACTAAAAATAGTTATATAGTAAAACCTTCCTTAGTCTACGGTTAGAATAACTAAATCCCTTCTTTTTCTACGAGCTAAGTAACTAGATTAGAGAGGGGAAGACCTCTAGGAAGCTATCGTAAGGTAGGAACGTATAAGATAGGAAGTAAACGAGTACTAGGAATCGTAATATTAAACTAGAATACGTACTAAAAACCTAGACGTAGAATAACTTATCCTTTTATATAATACGAAGATTATTAAGGATTTCGGATCTAAATTGGATTTTATATAGGTCGGTCTATACCGTATCGCGGAAGTATATAAGGATAGGAGAACTAGATTACCTATTAGTAGCTACGTACTTAAGGAACTAAATAGAGTTTTAGTATATAAGACGATTCGAGGAAATAGGATTAGGATCTTCTACTAGCGGGATAGACCTATAGGTAATACTAATAACCTCCTTAATACCGGTTAGGAGTATAGGATAGAATAAGAATAAGACTAGGATTAAGACAATACTTAATTAGATAAGGATATAGAATAGGAATAGGAAAAGTAACCCGGTAACGAGGATCTAGATATATTAGTTCGCCGATCTAGACTATAAGTAATTATTACTAGACTAGAAGGATTCGACCCTAGCTAATACTAGGATTACTAGGAACTATAGAGAAGTATTCGATTCGTAAACGGCTTATAAATACTTATAATATAGAAAAGGAAACGATTAGAAAAGTATATAATATATTAAGCTAATAAGCTAATATACTATACCTTAATCGAATCCCTTATTTATATATTAGTATAAAGGAACTTAGTACGTAATCCTAGGGGACCTATACGCCTCTTTAATCCTTATCCGCTATATACGCTTTTAACCTTTTTAATCCTTCTCTACTTAGTACTTATTCGATTCTCTTCTACTTTACGCGCTTTCGATTCTCTTCTATATATTAGGAATTACTATAACCTAATATCCCCTACGGCTACTAAATACGTCTATCTCTACTAAGTAGATACCTATCTAATATATAGCTTATAATCTAGGAAACTTTAAGTATATATATATCTATTAAAGTCTAGGTCCTTAGTTAAGTCTAATATTAGTTTGGTCCTACTAGTTCTCTAGAAAGTATTTATACCCCTCGAGGTCCTCCCGTACGGTCTACCTTAGGTTCCTCGATAATCTTTAGTTTAAGCTTCGATAAGATTATATTAACTTATTAATCCTACTCGGTCCTTAAGCTTATATCTACGAAACCTAGGATTTATAACTAAGGGAATATAATTATCGATCTTTTTATTTAGACCCTTTTACTAATTAATCCTAATTAGTCCTTAAGCTTATATCTACGAAACCTAGAGTTTATACTTAAGAGAATACGTTTACCGTTCCTCCTACTCTAGCCTCTTTAATAGCTTCTTACTCTTTGGTAGCCCTTCTAGCGGCGCTAACGGTTTACGTCCTATCCTCTATCCAAGCCTCCCTACTCTTATATTTTAAGATTAGAATAGATCTATATAGTCCTTAGGAGGATAATTCTATAAGTTAAAGTAGTCGTATTCTCTTAGTCTTTTACTACTCGGACTTTCGCTATATCGGCCTTTCGTAACCTTCGCCTATTCGCCTCCCGTTTATCCTTAGTTAAATTAATAGTATCCTCTATTACTATACTAGTCTAGCTTTACGCTTGAATAGACTTAGTCGGGTATTACTTTCGTAAAACTTGACTTTAGCTATTAAAGGGACTATACCCTAGTATATATATTATAATAGTTCGATTCTCGGATAGCTAGCTTTATAGTAGACGTTTATTACTTTTCCTTTTTATTAGTTTTATATATATATATATATATATGTCCGGAAAGGTTAGGAGAGTTACCTTTTATATATAGAGTTAGGAAGTTTACTTTATTTTATTTAAGCTACCGTATCTTGTTCTAAATTATTTTATATAGGAACCGTTTATATATTAGCCTTTATTTGCGTTAAACCTAGTAAAGAGTATAGGAAGTAGGAAGGCAAACGTTATAGGACGATATAGAATTTTTTAGTAGGGGAGGGAGAAGTCTTTTAAGTCGGGAATCCGTATTAAAGTCGAGCTATATTAAGGAAAAGAACGAATAAACTAGAATTAAAAAATACGAATAATACTACGTATAATACTACTATAACCGGAAACTATAAGGAAAATTTTAACTAATTACCTCGAAAAGTCCTCCTATCTAACCGAGTCCCGACTTTACTTAAATATAACTATAATAGATTAGGTTATTAGAGTAATAACCTAATAATTACCGTTACTATCTAGGGTCCCTAACGGGGCGGGGCGAAACGGGGGGGGCGGGTTAGGGGCGGGGCGGGGCAGGTTTTAGGGGCGGGTTATAAAGCTATAACCCTAACCCGACCCGCCCCGCTAAGCCTTAAACCCGCCCCGTTAGTTAGGGGCGGGTTTTTAAGGGGGGAACCCGGAGTTTTTTTCTAGAAACCTTAATAACTATAGATCTATTATATATATTTTAATTTTTTAAATACTTATTATAGTCTCTAGGTTATACTCTACCTAATAGGAATATAATATATTAATATATCTATATATATAACCCTATAAAAATCACGTGGAAAACCCGAACGGGGCGAACGGGGCGGGTTTTCTTCTAAACTATAACCCGCCCTAGGACCCCGCCCCAACCCGTTAAAACCCGACCCGCTAACGGGGCGGGTTCCCTACCCTATAACCCGCCCCAACCCGCCCCGTTGGGGACCCTATTACTATCTAGTATACCTCCCGAGGAGCCGCTTCCTATACTAAGCGTTAATACGTGCGACGTATAGGGCTACTTTAGAAATATATAGGATCTTTTAATATATTTAATTGTTTTAGGAGAGCTTTGAATTCTTTCTTAGTTTTAGAAATATTTAGGATTTTATAGTATATTTAGATACTTTAGTATACGCGTTAAGGTTTTATTACTCTTTCGAGTCTTTTCTTACTTTTAAGTTCTTTCTTAGTATCTTAGGATACGAGAAGTTCTATACCCCTTTAAGATTCTTCTTAGTATCTAGGTTTATTAGTTAGTCTCGTATAGTTTTAGCGTATATCTTAGAATATATTAAGGGTCGACGTATTATCTACCTAGGGAGGGGATATAAGGGGGATAAAGGTATATAACCGGAAAAGGAAGTAGAATAGGAATAGGATCTAAGATACGGATAATATATAAGAAGAAATAATATAATATACTACCGTAATACTACAATTTATAGAACGCTAATAATTAATAATATAGGAACCAGATCAACGGTACGTATATAGAAACTAAGATAATATAATAATACGATTTAATTCTTATTACTTATATTAACTCTAGACTCTCTCTTCTTTACTCCTAACTACCTTATCTATCTCTTTATAAACTACCCTATCTATCTCTTTACGAAATACTTAAAGATCCTATTACCTTACCTTTATATAGTAGCTAAGCGGTAGAAGTTAATAGTAATCTAATACTATATTATCTACGCTTATCTTACCTATAGTATTAGCGTAGTATCCTCGCCTAAGCTCTCCGATCGATAGGCTACCGTATAAGGGTTACCGTTTTCTACCGCTTTAGGGGCGGATTCTACTACCTACCTTACTACCTACCCGTAGTATAACCGGCCTTCGTTAGGCGCTATCTAGATATAGTTATACGCCTTCTAGGGGTTCCCTAAAATAACCGGAAAGGCTAGTTTAGGGACGTAGTATACGTAGACTACTTACTCGAAGCCGGCTATCTTAAGTTTTAGGGCGACTACCCCCTAAATACTAGACCCGGCTATATCGCTTATAGCGCCCCGGATCCGTCTCGTCGTTTTTCCTATCTTAGGGAGTCTAAGCCGTTTAGCTAGGTCTCCGTCTATTATAGCGTAGTACTAATAGCCTTCGTCTATTAGGGTAAATACGTAGGAAATACTATTAATTACTACGTCTATAAGTATATTATTTCCGTCTATATTTACCTAGTAAGCGTTCTAGTCCTCTATTAGTACTCGACCTACTCCTATCCTCTATCTTCGGAGGGGAGCTATCCTTTTCCTAGTAGGTTAGACTCGGTAACCTCTAGGACTAGGGCGGTCTCTATTATAGCTAGGACTATTAAGGTATTTATCCCTACCCCCTTTTAGGAGGGTTACTTAGTAGGGTGGTATACGTAGTCGTTTATATAGTACCCGCTCCCTCTATACTAGAAGTAGAGACCTTTCTCTTTACGGCCGTCTAGCTCTACCTTAGATACCTATTTCGCCCTTAGTATAGTACTACTCCCCCCTTACGTAGAGGGGTAGGGCGCGGCCGCCTTAGCTCGGTCTACGACCCGTACTAGGGTTATAATAGTATTACCGTCTATAGTACTACCGTATAAGGCTAGGCTTATAGCCGCCGCGGTATAGGGACTACCGCCTAACTACTTCTACTTAGACCGCTAGGTCGAGAATTGTATAGTAAACTAGCTAGTATATTCGTAGTTCTATATAATACGTCTAATCTCCGCGGTAAATTAGGTATACCCTATCTCCCTCTATATAGTTACTAGAAGTATATTATTCTAGTTATAGAGGGTCTTTCGTAGCTACTATATCTTAACCTCGTCGCTCTACTAGGAGCCGTTAGATACTAGTAGAAGTTCGTTAAAGATTAGCTAGTAATCCTACTATAGCTAGCCATCGTTATATTTTAGGCTTACTAGCTTTTCTAGGGCCGTTATCTTTTCTATAGAGTCCGTAAAAATACGCTTAATCTCTAAGAGAAAGTCCTTAGGGTTCCGTTTACCGTCAGGGCCGCTAGCTACCTAAAAACCCCTTATCCGAGCCCTTTTCTCGTAGGTTAAGTAGTCGTTAATAGTATCCTAGTAAAAAGGGGTAGGGAGTACTAGCTTCTATACGGCCCTCGTCCTATAGGAGCTCTAGATCCGGAGAAAAAAATCTCTAAAAGTAGCCGTAGACCTATTCTATTATAGTAGTCGCTATTCTCGAGGTCTATAGACTAGGTTATCCGTAGCGGAATCTAGTCCGCCTAGGCTATAGTCCTAGATAGCTAAGACTAGGCTCTAGATAGATACGTTATTACCCTTTAGCTCTACGTAGGCTTTATCCGCCTTAAGTAGACCGGCCTACGCCCTCTATAGCTAGGCCTCCTACTCCTCTAAGCGGGTAGCCTAAGCCTACTACTATACTATTAATTACTAGATAATAGTACTATAGTTATACGGCGTAATATTACTACTATCGCCCTCTATAGGGTCTATTATAGTCTCCGTAGCTTCTAGAGCGCGTCGAGAGAAAAATAAGAAAAGTTAATTTAATATTACGGGAGACCCTAGTATATACTAAAAGGTAAGGTAGTAGATAGAACTAAGTTAACTAACGAGCTAGAGAGGGCGAGGAGCTCTCTCTTTATACTCTAATAAGAAGACCGTACTCTAACGTACGGTCTCTAGTTCTACTCCTTTCGTAGTCTATTCTTCCTTTCTTTTAGCTACTAGGGTACTAGCCCCTAATAGTTGGTTTCTCGTAGGTATAGGTATAGGGCGTTACCCGTTCGGAAGGTCTCTATATACGTATCGTACTTTAGTTACTTTGGTCGATAAGTTGTTTATAGTACTATATATCCTAAGAAGACGAATTGGTTCTAGTTAAGGGTCTATTCGTTCGATACGTTTTATAGCTAAATATTATCGGTATTATCTTCGTCCGTCTCCTAAGAGTCGTAGCCGTCTTAGTTCTCCTAACTATCGTCGATATCTTAGTCGACGTTAATAGTATATATCCGTAAATTTAACCCTCTTGGTTTATCTTATTAGAATCTTCCTAATTACTATCCCTATCGATTACTTAAGGCTTGACCTAATTAGGGTCCCTAACGGGGCGGGTTAGGGCGGGTTATAGGGTAGGGAACCCGCCCCGTTAGCGGGTTAGGTTTTAACGGGTTGGGGCGGGGTCCCGGGGCGGGTTATAGTTTAGAAGAAAACCCGCCCCGTTTACCCCAAACGGGTTTTCCACGTGATTTTTATAGGGTTATATATATAGATATATTACTATATTATATCCCTATTAGGTAGAGTATAACCTAGAGACTATAATAAGTATTTAAAAAATTAAAATATATATAATAGATCTATAGTTATTAAGGTTTCTAGAAAAAAACTCTAGGTTCCCCCCTTAAAAACCCGCCCCTAACTAATAGGGCGGGTTTAAAGCTTGGCGGGGCGGGTCGGGTTAGGGTTATAGCTTTATAGCCCGCCCCTAAAACCCGCCCCGCCCCGCCCCTAACCCGACCCCCCCCGTTTCGCCCCGCCCCGTTAGGGACCCTAGACCTAATTAGTTATCCGTCCCGTCGGTAATTACTAATCTTTATTAAGGTACGGGTAATTAACGAGGGTCTCGTAGCTAACGAGGGTCTATATTAGTATTAGGGTTTTAGCGTAAAAACTATCCGTATAGGTTAGTTTAAGGGGCTCCTACTACTCGATTCGACGTTATAGTTTAGTTCTATAGCGTTAATTGGTTACGGTTAGCTTACTAAGAATTATTATTATACTAACTATTATATCCTATAGCTACTCCCGTTTTTAGCTAGGAGTTAATAAGTCCGGCCTATACGTCTCTCTTTAATTCTAGCTACCGTACGTAGTCGGTAACCGATATTATCGTTACGGGTATATCGACGGTACTCTATAGGATAACGTACAAATTGTATTCGGAGTACTACGTACTACTCGTCGATAACGAGTATTCTTAATCCCGCCTTCTATAGATTAGAGAGAGCGATAGTATACTATTATTATACGCTTCCTCGGAGTAGAGTAGGTATACGTTCCTTAACTATTACTTCGCCTTAATACGCTACTAAGTCTTATAGTCTATCGATAAAGGTATATACGTCTCGAAATATTATTTCGCTACTAATAGTAGTAATATTATTATTACCTTAGAGATCTAGGAAGAAGTATCCTACTTCTAAGTCCCTCTATATAGGACTATAGTATTCTTATATCTATTATTTAGCGTTCCCTATCGTAGCTATTAGGGTAGAGGTATAAGTACGTAATATCTCTACTTATTCGGCGAGTAGCCGTTAAAGGGCTACTAGTTACTCCGCGGTAAAAGGTTCTATATTACGTAGAATTTCTTCTTCGAAGGATATTCCTATTACGTAAGATACTAGTACTAAAGACGACTAGCTTAATAGGGTAGTATCTTATTAAGGGGATAAGGTTCCTTATTAAGGGGAAGCTAAGGCTAAAGATATAGGGTCGAGGGAGTAAATAACTCGTATAATAACTACTATTCTTAGTTAGTCGTTACTTAGCTACTCTACTAGTACTATAAGGTTAGAGGGAGAAGGGTAGGTTACTAGAAAATCGACGAGAAGGTTCCTATACCTTACGTTAACGATAGCTTATTTGTTATTCTAGCGGAAGAGGGTAAGTTACTAGGCTTCTTTAACTTATTAGCTTATTAGCGTTATTAATAAGTACGCTATTACCCGTTTAGAACGTATAGAGGACTCGACGTTCTAGTTAGTATTTCGTTACTAATTTACTAGTTATAGTAGTTTATTAGTAGTCGGTTATAAATCGATTACTAGTAAACTAGTTTTAAGCTTAAGCTACTACTTATAGTAGAACTTTAATTAAGTATAAATGTATTGTATTGGATGATGTTAGTAACTAGGGGTAACCCCTAACTATGTACTGAACTACTGCTGACTAATGTCCCTGGTTGTGACTTCCCTAACAATCTCGAAAACTTTGGACGCCCAAACCTTACTTTTATCAAATGCCATAGCAAGGTATTGCCGCCCAACGCCGATCAGTCCAGCTAAAGCAAAAAGAAGCAGAAAAATGAGCCTCTCTACCAGATACCTTGAACGTCCAAGACTTCATAGTTTCCATAATACCTTCCGTGCAATACATATATCCACCAGATAAATAGCTAATACCGAATCAAAACAAGGAGACAATAAATCTTGTCATTTCCCAAACATCCGAGACACCTCGAGATTGCTATGTCGTGATGCCCTGCTTAATACAAAGGCCTACACACGTAGATGTCTAAGTAAATACTTATCAACGCACGAAGCGCTCGAAACCTTAGTATAGTCCATTGCTTTTACCTCTTCTATCGTGCTCCATAGTATGTCGCCCTGAACCTTCAGGCTCAGAGTATGATTCTATCTCTTCTCTTCTCTTTCCAGGCGAATGCCAAAATTCTTGACTCCGCGTACAATAGGACTACAATAGATCGACCATCGTTTGAACCAGGAAGTCTTCCAGCCCACCTGGTCCACTCCAAATCAATATCATTCAACCCTTATTCTACTCTTTGGCGAAACAAAATTTCTCTACCTCCTCAAAAGCCTTATCTTTATCGTCGTTGATGACAATCTTGTCATGGGCACCAGGAGTCTGAGCATATTCCAGCTCAATCTTCGCTTGCTTTAGTCTCTTCTGTATGTCCTCTTCTTTGTCCGTTGCTCGCCCGCGTAATCGTTGTTCGAGAATCTGGTAAGTGGGCGGTTGGAGGAAGAGATAGCGCGCTTTGAGGTGGGAGTTGTGGACTTGTTTTACGCCCTGTTGAATTCGTCAATCCAATCCACCTTTCAAGATCCCACTCTGCACTTGCTCCAATCTGAGGAAAGTCGAGCAAATATGGGAGAAGGTAAGGCAAGAACGTACCTCCATCTCAATATCCAGCACACAAACCTGTCCCCTCTCCTCAATACTCTCCACGGCCTTGAAACTCGTCCCATAGTAATTCGATCCAAACTTGGCATGCTCGATAAAACCACCTTCTTTGATCATCTCCTCGAATTTTGAAACGGTGGTGAAGAAGTAGTCTACGCCGTCTTGTTCAGAGCCTCGAGGTGCTCGTGTTGTATCTATCGTGGTTTCAATTAGCATTCGAACGACCCTCAAGCTCCACCTCGATCTTCATAGTCTCCCAAAAAATTGCTTCCTCCTCCTCCTCTATAACCTGCACCATCACAACCTCTCCCCACCCGAGCCTATCCCTCTCCCCCCACAAAGGGACAACAGGACATTCAAACTCACGACTAACACTGAACCCAAACCGTCCAGGATATTTCTCAAAAAGCATCTTAAGCATTGTACTCTTCCCACTCCCCGACGGCCCAGAAATAACAATGGGTTGTCTCTCCTTGGGCAAAGTATCCAGATCGGTGATTGGTGTCATTTTTGCGGTCGCGCTGGCGTGGGTCGGAATCGAATTGGTGTGGTTGAGATATGCGGTAGTGTAATCGCGATTGCGATTGTAACTGAGTGCTGTGAAGCTTAGTAAAAGGTGTGGTGTGGAATTCAATCGGCAGTTCTGAGGAGTTCGAGGGTTGGACCTGCAGACGCGATGGGAAAGCTTTATCGATTGTGATGCCGAGGGTGTGGGGGCTCGGGGGGATAGAAACTTCATGGATGACTTGGAAGACAAAACGATATATCGTGGGCATTGATAGTGGAAGAATTACAGTTGCACTGGCTGTCAAAGCCCTGGGTCGATCGGGAGATTTAACGCGATTCACCACGTCCACGTCCAACATGGGTACCACAGTGGCTGTCTCTCGGATTTGGCTTCCATACTCTCGAAACTTGGGAGCTTGATTAGCATCCTAGATACTAACAAACTATTGGTTCTGGAGTTGATGTAAAGATTAAATCCTGGCTATCTTCATGCTGAGAACTGCCCAAAATCTATCAATATCGATGTCTGACTGCAATATCAAAAGCAACTCAATTACTGTAAAGCCCAAATGTACCGGCCAACTATATATTATGCCGTCCCATCGGAAAGGTATACAGTGCTTTTGCTATACACTGCGAAATCATACCAGCGCCTTGCAAAAACATAACAACAAACTGCCCCTTCCCTTGGTATCATCAAACCTCAATACCCTGCATCTGTTGCGATCGGTGCAGCATCTGAGCGCTTCTAGGGCGAACAGATCGGTACATCGAATCGAGTGGGACTTGGCCAATGCCAGACCTACTTCAAATTTAGTAACCGTTCATTGTCATACGCTGTGAGTTTCGGCTCAACTCGCGATCTGCCGAAGGGCTGATTGGTCTGCTGCCAGAATGTCCCACAGCGCTGCTCTCTTTGAGCGCCAACAACTGTTTAGCACGGAAGCTCTCGTAGTGGATTTGGGATGTGGTTTCGACCATGTCTTGCAGATGGGTGCGGGTGAGGAAGTTGCGCAGGTAGACGAATTCACAATGAGTCTCGTCCTCGACTGTTTCGGGTGATTAGCATGGACAAACGATATAGTTCTTAAAGACTCACCATTGACGACGCCCCATCGATTTTGACGTCCGCGAACCTGCTTGCCTCCGACCACAATGGTCTTCTCAGAGCCGACCACGGCGAAGGGAATCATGGCCTTGATCTGAGTGTTAAGAGACACTTCTTCCTGGTCGTGCTCCTCGTTGTCGTATGGGTACATTCTCAAGTTGTGGAATTGGAACTCCTCCTTTATTCTCTCTTTGAAAGCGGCCCTCTCCTCCAATGTCAAGCAATCGCTCTTAGCGATGACCGGAACAACGTTGACAAACTCGCTCAACTTCTTGAGAACGACGATATCGATTGGCTTCAAGGCGTGTCCAGATGGCTGGATGAAGAATAAGCAGCAGTGGATTCTAGTGTCTTGGAGATAACGTTCGCGCTGGGCGGTGAGTTCCTTGCGCAAATAAGCCGAGTGCTGGTCCTTGATGTACTTGACAATTGGGTCCCAGCAGCGCTCGTTGTTGATCAGATCGCCATAGCCAGGAGTGTCCACAATGTTGAGGCGAAGACGGACGCCATTTTCTTCGATGATGTGGGAGACAGTTTGGATTTCGGTGGTGCTTCGAATTGGCTCATCTGGTTGCAGACGACCCTTGCTGTCCATAAGATGCGAGGCGAAGATAGTGTTGATGAGGGTGGATTTCCCAAGTCCAGTCTGGCCTGTGATGTTGATTAGAGAGCATTCGCAAGGTATGGAGCGCTTGACAAGGAGCATACCGACGCAGATGACATTGAATTGGAAACCACGCTTCAGGAGCTTCTTCTCAATCTGCGAGGTAATGCTGTCAAAACCGACGTGGCTCTTTGGGTACACCGTTGGTGTAGAATTGTTGACGGTAGCCATGGTTGGCGACAGAGAGATGTGAAGTCGGCTAAATGAGTGCTGTGGGTGAGATTGGCGACAACGAGGGGACTCGGAGCGAGCGGGTTGTTGTTCGGTGAGGTGGAGGAAGAGTAGTGGTCGCAGTATACTGTATACCGTTGTGGATGGGGATGGGGATGGGTTGTCCTTTCTCCAGGGTCGAGCTTGTGGTTTGTTAGGTTGTGCAAGGGAAAGGGGGAGCCTGTTGGCCAATCACAGTGCCGCAGACCTATATCAATCACTTCTGCATCCCAGACGTCCCAGAGGTCCTACACATCAAGCCCAACCATGGCTCTACGACTTCCGCCGATACATTCAATCATTCAATTGCTGGAGCCAGCTGCTACTCGCCAGCCATCTCTGACTTCGCCCTTCCTGCGCCGGATACCAACGATACCTACACGCGCACTCGCCATACCCATCACAGCCTTCGCCGCCGCATCAGACTTTCTGCGGGAAATATGGGAGGGCATATTAAAGGCTGTGCCAAAAAAGAAGACGTCGCACATGAAGAAGAGACATAGGCAGATGGCTGGCAAAGGATTGAAGGATGTCACAGCTTTGAATAAATGCTCGGCATGCGGGAAGATCAAGCAAGCTCACACGCTCTGTCCATATTGTGTGCAAGGTATTCTTCCCCCAGACAACAAAAGGAATTCAACTAATTGGTTGCCGAAGCTGTGCGGCTATGGATGAAGTCGGCGGTTGGAATCAACAGTAGACCAGTGGAGGAGCCGAGCAAAGACAGATACAATCTGGCTGAGCACAGTCCGGTGTGGCAGCATATAAAGAAAGAACGGGAGAAGGCGGCGAAAGAAAAGAAAGAGAAGAGGGAGAAGGATTATACTAAGTGGTGAGGCTGTTAGGATATGTTTGGATGGCTTTTGCGACCATTGCTGCCACTTTCGAGCATGGATCATATCTTCTCAGGTGGTAAACCCCAATGGTATGCTTTTGCTTACTACAAATTCCGCGGTCATATGGAATGGCAATGGCAACATAGAATTGGGGTCGGAACTGTGCTGAGGCAATGCCAATCGATATCCAACCAGACTGAAATTTAAAAATTCGATCGAAAACACTGCTACAGTCTTGTATGATTCCATGAAAAGAAAGACATGATCCGGGATCTTTCCATTAGCCATGCTGCCATATCATATTCAAATAGTCATCCCGTATTTATTCTCCCCCGTGTCCCCTCCAAAATTTTGAGCGGCAAACTTCCGCCCTCGTCATCTCAAACACAAACTCTCAAGCGCGCATCCATCAACAGATAAGATCCCGCCCACCATTTCAATTGCGTATCGGCGCACGAATTCAAAATGTCCAAGCAATATCTCACAATCCACACGCTAGATCAAGCCCATCCAACCGACATCTTCTCCCTCGCTCCCATCCCAAATGCCGTCGTCTCAGCAAGCGGTAGCTCATCTCTCCAAATAAACAGCACAACAGACGCCGAGTTTCCCCTTCAGCAAACAATTACAGGAGCCCATAAACTAGGCTGTCATCATCTCACCTCTTCTGCCAACGGCAAAACTTTCGCTAGCGCTGGCTTCGGCGGAGAAGTAAAGGTTTGGAAGAAAGTGGGTGAAGACGAGGAGGGAAAGGGTGGACAGTGGGAGGAGTTGGGAAAGCTTCCTGTGGAAGGAAGGACGGGGGAAGTCTGGGCGATCAGTCTTGGTGGCGATGGCAGGTATCTTGCGACCAGCTCTTATAATGGACGGATCTGTGTTTGGGATTTGGTCGCTGGACCGGGCAATTGGGTGAAGGCACGGGAGTATGAGACCAAGGGAAGCTTTGGCTGCTGCGTTGCTATGGTATGTCTCACGTCTCACACAGAAATAGCTTTCAATTTGATCGTCCAGAGAGTGCTTCCACGTACATCAAGCTGACATCATTTCACAGAGCCCGGACTCACGTTTCGTAGCATCTGGCCACGAAAACGGCTCCATCTTTATCTTTAACAATGACTCCGGCCGCCTCCTCCACTCCCTACCCGGCCTGATACGGCCAGTCCGCGCCCTGGCCTTCTCCCCTCTCAGCACTCTCCTAGCAGCAGCAGGCGATAGTCGCACAATCTCCCTCTCTTCCGTCCAATCAGGAGAAGTAGTTGCAAATCTCTCCGGCCCCACTGCCTGGATCATGTCTCTCGACTTCAACAGCACAGGCGAATACTTATTAAGTGGTGCCTTTGACGGAAAATGTAAGGTGTGGAATGTGGAATCGAGGACGTGTGTGGCTACGCATGGGGAGAGTGAGAAGGGTCTTTGGAGTGTTAAGTGGTTAACGAAATCAACAGGACAGACCGGTATGGGTGTTGGTGGGATGAGGGGAGATTTATTTGCTGTTGCGGGTGCCGGGAGGAGTATATCCTTCTACCGTGAAGCAAGTGGGGGTTGAAGACAGTCGCGTACGAACCAAAATATGATAGGAGAAGAGAGAGATACACTCATGGCATGGAAAATGCAGGCATAAGCCGCCAAGGGGGCTCATCGAGTAGGAGTAGTACTTTATGTAGTCCCTCGTTCCATGTCCCGAGAGCATGACGACCCTTTTCGCTGCCTCCGAGGCACGAGGAATGAGGTTATAAACAAGATGAAACGATGTAGATAATGAGAAACGATATTCAAAGGACAGATGACAATATTACAGACAGCGGCAGCGTGTTACATAATTCCCATCGTGCAATTGACTTTGATATTGATTGCTCGAGTCCCTCTGAGCAATGCTGCATCTCGGCACAACCAAATTGAGAACGCACACCTCTCCCGTATCCTATACCATCTTTCGACCTCACACTCAGTGTCAGGGATAGCTAGCTAACTGGACGGCTTTGGAATGTGAAAGATACGCCCATGTCCCTTCTCAAGGAATCAGCATAAGTCCATCAGAAGAGGCAATCAGAAATATCCAGCAGTATGTAAAAGGAGTCAAAATTGTAAGATTATGTATCATCATCATCAATTCCCCCACGCAAGACTAAAAGAATTGTCGGAGAATATACCGTCAACCTCCCAACTCTTGGCTTTCAAACATGCAATTCAACCTCGACTCGGCCCTTCGAACACCTGACCTCGAGTTTAGCTGGGTCATCTCCTATCAAGATCCCATTCTCCCAGCCAGTCTTTTCTCACTCCTCTGACTCCTCAACGCCGGATGCTCAGCAGGTTCCTGAGAAGCTGGATAATAAGGACCCATGGGGAATACACCATTACTTCCCGCTGAGGATGGTGAGATGGGTCTTGCAGAAGGAGAACTGGCAGGGGCTTGGGTGGAACCAGTACTGTAACTCCTGCCTTGCCCAACAGATAGAGGTGTATGTCTACCTGCGGGAACATCACTATAACCTCTTTCTTGACCAGCACTGTAACTCCTCCCCTGGGCAGAAACGTGTCTAGGAGGAGGAGGAGGAGGAGGAGTGTGAGGGCTAGAGGCATCGTCCATCTCGTAAATTTGGGATTGCTGCTGTTGCTGTGGCGAGGAATGCGCTTCCCCAGTCTGGAAATATGCCTGCATCGCCCTCGTCCCGTTTCCATTCACTCCGCTACCATGACTCGCCGAAAAGTACTTGGGATCCGTGTACAGCTCTTTAGGATTAGATGTCCCGTCCAATTCCCCTGGTGATCCAGTCGCCCCATTCTCTTCCCTCTTACTTTTGATTCTCTTGAGTAGCAAAAGACAACCGATGAGCAGGAGAGCAAGAAAGACAAGACCACCAAGCGCAGCGCCTATGATCGCCCCAGTTCTCCTTCCGCCTGTTGAACTCCCGGGTTTGGAAGTGGATGTTGAGGTAGGAATCTCTCTCGTCGCCGTCCTGACTCCTAAATCTGGCACCCTCGTAAAATAAACACCCAAATCATTGCTATCCCAATCTTTCTCCGGAATCCTCACCGTAGCCCCTCCGCTCCCATCACCCCCGATTTTAGCGACGATTTCGGGTGGAACATTGTAGATTGATTTATTAGGTTCGAACGATTGCCAGAGCCTTGTTGAGTCACCGGAGAGATCCATGTTATGTGTTCCTGATTGGTCTGGGGCGTCGCATTCTTGTGTATTGGGGAAGGAGCCGCCCATGATAAGCATTTGGGAGCGGTTTATGACGTTGCAGGTTAAGGTGTGGTGGCCGCGTTCGGATGTATTTTTTGGTGTGCTGGAAGCCGGCCACCATTTGATCCATCTAAATCATTTGTTGTTAGTGTAGAATATAGTTGATTTATGAAAAGACTTGCTTGAAGGAAGGAAGACTGAGGATGTATACGTCGTCGAATACAGTTCCATCCGGTGGTGTACTGATTCCTCCATAGAGATAGATGTTGTATGAACTGTGGTCGTCTGGCCAAGTTGCGCCCTGTGATCAAGTCAGATGAGAATGAGTCATGCCAGTCATGATACTCACCATACAAAATCGTCTCCTCGAAGCCGGAACATCTCCTGTCGCTTTCTGCGTATACCATTTCCCAGAGAGTATATCATAGATATAAATCATGTTCATGGGCGAAGCAAACATACTCCCATTCCTCGTCGGATCAAGTATACCTCCAAAATACACCAGTAACCCGTTATCTCCAGCTGGAAGAAACACCATCGCTCCCTCCGCTCTTCCACGCAAATCAGGTCCAGTATTGTTGGTGAATGTCCGCTTAATCATATCGAAGCGCACCAAATTTGCTGTCGCTATCGGATTGCCAGTCCAACCGGGAATGGTCGAGCTGCCCATCCATCCTCCAAGGTAGTATCCTTCAGCGCGCTCGTTGACGGCCACTCCAGCGCCGAAGGAAACTCGATTGAGATCGCGTGGTATATTGGTAGTATTCCATCTATCGTATAACGCGTCGTAATACGGAAGAGCGTCAAAGTTCTGAGCCGTGCCTTGGAATTCTCCTCCAAATTGGTAGAAGAACTTGTTGACCTCGTCAGTCCATAATATACCACCGGAAACGTCAGGTACAGTCGATGGCTTTGTCAAGTTGGCGTACTGCAGGGGCATGCCTTTATAAGGGTTTGTGAGAGAGGAATAGAGGAGATACGGATCTGTGCGCTCTGCTTAGCTCGAAGACTCGGGGGGAGACGTAGGATGCGTGGCGTACTCGAGAAATTATTAGGATTTTGATCCAGCGGATTCCAGTTCAGAAGCCCCCCATCGACAAATAAGCGCTGGTCAATATGTGCAGTGGCATGTCCAAAGCGTCTACAGAAGTCCCGTACAGGATCCTTCTGATCCTGATATGAAAGTCCAACTAGCGAAAGGAAGGCCGGTAAAGAGACAAGAATTGAAAACATCGTGGGGGGTCCACAGGCACGGAAAGATTTTGCGAGGATAATTGAAGTGTTGATGCTGCCCACTCGAAGAATCAATAATGGCACACGAGGGCTTGTCTACGGCGCTGCGCGATTGTGTTACTTTGTGTTCTGAACATGGACTCGATTCCCTTCATCCACTGGCTGCCCTTGCCGTGGCAAGTTACACGACGAAAATGGGCTTTTCCGTGCTGACATTCGATTGCATCTGGCAATTCGAGAGACAAAGAGATTTCCAGAAAAGAAGGGGCCTCATATCGCTTTTGTTTTCTTGATTCTGGATATCTGGTGTAAAACTTGATGCCGAGGGCTACGACCGGGAGCTTCTTGAGAAGTGAACATAGTATGCTTGGATTATCCGTATCACTGGGGACACTCGAAGATCTTCACTTCGAACTGTGAATGCGTCTTTGATTGGAAGTCTGGTTCTGAATGTCGAGAATGCGGATACATGAAGAACTCTTTAATAATTCATACGCGTGCTGGCCGCTGTCGGTGTCGTGGGCAGCATGGGATTTATACGCAGTCGATATGCGATTACGAAAGTTCATCGCCGCTCGAGAGGTTAAATGGGCGGAAGCCAGGGCAAGCACGAGTTTTTGGTCTAGACATGATGGGAATCAGACCAGTGAGAAAAGCAACTTCTTCGTCCAAGTCTTGTCCATGCACAAGATGGTCCCACCTTGCTAGACCCAGCTCCTGGCCCTCGAAAGGCTTTGCATCAGCTGAGGCTTGCTCAATTCTGGCAGCACCAAGGTCTACGCTTTGTATCAGGCCATGCTTGATGTTCAGAGACATCTTCTGTGACTTTTTGGATGTTAGACGAAGTCGAGACATGAATTTGGAGCCTATAAACATACCGTTCTTGGTGGATCTTGACTATTGAAAGCATGGCTGGCTATCTCGAATTGAGGGGTCTGGAGAAATCTCCAGTGATTCGACTGAGGCTGTTAGCACTTTCCGCCGTGAATCATTCTTGATAGCAATCACCTTCATCTCCTTGACTCCATTATGAATTTCGGGGATGGCCAAAGGATCGCCGTAAGAGCTTCCCGCCAACGCTAATCTTGCAATCAACGACTCCCCATACATTGCATTGAATTGCTGACAAACAGCATTTTGAAATTTGATTGGAGAAATTCCAATATTGCCGACAGGTGAGCTGACACTTTCAACTCCTTTCGCCGATATGAAGGGCTTCAGCGGCGATCGTAAGTAGAGGGGTATTTTTTCCAGATTTGGTGATTGCAAAAGAGCGGTCCCGTGGTGAAGTGCTCGGTTGCGCGCGAGTTTGTATGCTGATCCCGATACTTTGAGAGGGGCGGTTTTAGCAGAGGCGTTGGTGAAGGGCGTGACATGTGTATCACTGGCGTCAACTTCTGACCCTTCGACCCCTTGATCTAGCACAATATCGTGTCTTTCATTGACTCTTGCTCTGCCGACCTCAAGTGTACGCAGGGCGCGGACAATCATTTCAGCATGTTTATCCCGCGTGAAGTCATTGAGGTCGCAGATTACACTCCAATTGACATTTCCGGAGTCATGGAAGACGGTACCGCCACCGGACCTCCGGCGTATCACTGGGACTGGCGGGAGATGTTCATGTCCATGTGTTGTTGTTGGTGTAAATCCACTAACCAGATTCAGATTGCACTCCAACCACGGATTTTGATTTCGACCGATGACAATGCAGTTGGAGTTCCTGTAGAGGAAGAGGACCTTGGAGCCCGGTGGTGTATTTTGGAAGAGATAGTGCTCAATAGAAAGGTTCAAGAAGGGCTCGTCGCTTAGAGATGTATAAATCTGGATTTTGTTTGAAGAATCAGAGACGCGTGCGGGAAATTCAGTCCAAGGCAAGATTGGGGATTTTGGAAGACGCGTGGAAACGTGCATCAGGCGGCGACGGAGGCAGATGGAGGCACCTGGCAGCATTTCGAGCTATGAACAACGGCATCGAAGAATGTGTGGTGTCTTGGGAGTGTCCTGGGAGTATCTGAGGAGTACTAGCTCTTACTTATTAAGGAATACTCGATTAGTAGGAAAGTTGGGAGGTACCTACTTGCTGTATTTACCTACTGTCCATGCACGGAAAGAGGCCGCATGCCAAGTCTTCATCCCTCCCTCCGACTCCTTTAACTGAAGACCACCTGTACTTACTACTTACTACCTATACTTACTACTTACTACTTACTACTTACTTACTACTTACTACCTATACTTACTACTTACTACTTACTACTTACTTACTACTTACTACTTACTTACTACTTACTACTTACTACTTACTACTTACTACTTACCTCGAACGTATTCTAAGATATATATCTACTACTATCCTCTGATATACCTTGGCGAAAATCGCTGCACCTTACACAGGGAGATGAGCTTTGGCACAAGATCTTCTCAAGACCTGATAAATCATCAAGGATCATTCTGAGGAAAATACGTGTCCTCGGGAAATCCGGTATATCAACATCAGGAATATCGAAGTGGGAAAATGAATAGTGTTTCATCAATGTCTTTTTGAAGATGATGGTTACAGGATCGAGCGTTGGACGAATGACAAGATGTAGCTACGGCAGCGTGACTCGGATCATAATCAAGTCTACAAGACAGATCGCGGCCGCCAGGGAAGGAAAGGTGATCGTTGCACTGAAGGAGAAGACCGTTGAACAAGGCTGTGCTACCTCGCTTGTGGCGGCATTCGAACCCAGCATTGCGACCTACTTTGGAGGGTCTACTTAAGACTGTCCTATTTTTAAGTGGACATGGCCGGCACACCTTGTTAGCGCTGAGGCAGATACATTGTGGAAGTGGAGCGAAGGTATTGTAGGGGAGCGGTTCTCATGGACTTGATTAATCGATTTGATTGTTTCAATGGTAGAGATGTCATTGGTTTACACTGATGTTGTCGCGATTTCTAGCCGCCGTGTTGTCGAGGTAGCTACGTGCTAGTTCGAACACGCGCTATCTCAGCCGGGTCAAAGTCCCGTTCCATCTTGACAAAAGATATAATTTCACAAATCTCGTTGGACGCATTCGTTTCAGTTCGACACATTTAGCCATCTGGAATTCGACCGGAGATCGTCGGCCATGTGAAATTATTGACCATGACCTGTGGGTATGACCACTGCCACTGGGAGGTACTTTCGAGCCTTGAACCAGAAGTTAGAGCACAAGTGTTGCTCTATAGAGAAGCTTTTCTGATTAGTGGCCTTGCTCATTAGCGTGACATGTAGAACCAACCAGTCTTTATCAAATTCGTTCCATATGTATCGGTGTCACTGTCTCGCCTCAACCCAGTTTCCATAGCCATTCTTCAAACTTGTCACTCGCAAGATCTGTTGGTACAGCGTCGACAGCTTGTTTCCACTTGGTTGAACCACCAAAGCTATCATGACTAGATGGCTTTTCAGAGTATGCCAGCATCTCCATCACATCCGCACTATCGCCACCCTCACATACAGCTCTACTTTCTGCACATCTCTTCGCAAATACTCGTGCTCTTGCCTGATCGCTGTGCAAGACGCAAATCTGAAAAGCGTCATAATACAACCTTTGCAATCGATTGTCCGCAATTTTCTCCTCGTTGTAAAGCTTCAACAGTGCATGACAGTCGGCTAGCGCAAAATTCGGTGAGTTCTTGACTCGCTTTGGATTGCCAATCGACTCGTCCAGCTTCGCGGCGCGTATATACTTCGCATCGCTCTGTTTCTGCTTGTCGGCAGGTAGAGAGCAGATCTCACAGCGACAGTCGAAGCCAAAGAATCCTTTCAGTTTGGATTTGCGTTCCTGGGAGGGGCCACCGATAGTATATGCAATTGTGAGTTCTTCGCCTGGTTCGATTTGCCGCACAGCGTATGCCGTCTCTTGCTTTCGGATTGAACTCCATGCCTGTTGACAATTGGCCCAACAGCTGTGATTTATGCGAGCAATATTTGGGAAGATCCCACCGATTTCTGAGGAGGCTCCAAGTGGGTAGCCGTTGCTTCGAACGATGTTGCTGAAAGGTTCTTTACCGCCTGGGCTGTTGTTGTGTAGGGATAGGAACGCTCGCTGGGAGTCTTTGGGAAGTGCCTTGACTATTCGTACCAATTCTCGTTCTACATCGTTTGACTTGATCTCGGCTGTGGTGAAGAGAGGATTCTCGGATATCAGGCAAGTACCAGCGGGAATGGCTTGTGCCGCGATTAATCCTTTGCCTTTTCCAGGTATGGGTTCGAGGTTGAAGAGGTCAGTCCTCGCGATTTCTTCAAGAGGGGACTGCTCAGGGGTCATATTGGTGTTTGGAATCGCTCCAGCATGAGATCTGTTTTGCGCGATCGGGCTCGATAAAAGCCGCAGTGGGGTGCCAGCTGTGAAAGGACGAATTTGCAGCGGACTCCATCTCTCCCTGTTCATTCGACTTTGCCAAAAATAGTTAGGACAATCGGTAAAAATTCACTCGGCCCTACTTCAAACCAGTATCAAGGTTCTCCCATCTACTCCCAGCACACAATAACTCTTTCTCTCGTCCATAAAAACAGTGCTGTCGTGCCTTGCAAGTCCTTTCCTCCTTCAGGAAATTAGTCCATTTTGAGCGTAGGAGACATAGTGGGTTTTGTCTTCTATGCCTACCATGGTTGTTGTTGACGAGCGCATTGTCAAGCTAGTACTTCGTAACGCGTCTTTCGTTCCTCATCCTCACTATATGTCAGTCACTCTCTCAGCCTTACCGATGTCTATAGCTTTCTTGGCCTCCTGAGGGCGGACGATAGGGTTCGAAAACGGCATCGTAACCGTAGCCATCTCAGGCTTTGGTGTACTAAGTACTAGTATGTAGGCTTTGATGCGACATGAGTTCTGACACATTGCCTCGGACTGGGCAGAAGCTGATAAGATGCTGTCGCAGACTGAAGAATGGATGAAGAGATGGTGGAGAGGGAAGTATGTCGTCGAAGTCTACTTAGCTCCATTGAAATGACTGCCAGTGGATTCTCTGGCTCGAAAGCACGTGATATTGCGCTCAATTCCATATTATCTATGTAGTAATTCAAGGTCAATGACGCGTTGTAGAATATGAATCAGCGAGAGGATTCTAATCAATTCTGGGTCTCGAATGGAAGCATTTCTGAGAGACTGTGTTGGGGTACAGATGGGACACAACTGGCAGCCTGAACAGCCTCAGGCTTATAGTGTCACTATATCGGAGAAGCCGAGGTCACTGCCTCCAGACGACGACGACCAAGACCGGCACCGGCACAGACCGTCATGGCACGGGGGACAATAGCCGAACGATTCATGTGCAATAGAACCTCCACTACTAGTAATAGATGGTGAAAGCCCCTCACCTGCTACCTTAGCTACATCCACCTTCAACCACTACACCACAATCAAAGACACCACAACCAAAGTAACAACAATCACAGGTACGTGGATGCTCCCTTTCCACAAACTCTTCCTCCAACCCTTCCTCAATCCCTTCCTCAACCCCTTCCTCAACCCCGAGTAACAAACCCCGAGTAACAAACCCTCCCTCAACCCCGAGTAACAAACCCCACAGCAACCAACATGTCACAATCTGTCGCCATCAAAAACATCCTCTACGCCTGGGGCCTAGCCTTCTCCCCTCACGTTCTAAAACTCTTCATCCTCCGCGCCGGCGGCCACTTATGGGACAATAAAAAAGGCCGCCACAACATGACCGATCCCAAAGCCATCCGTGCCTCTCCCATCGTCATAGCACGTGCCCAAAGAGCCGATGCCGCGCATCAGAATGGGATGGAGAGTTTCCCGTTGTTTGCCATTGCCAGTTTGGTGGCTGTTTATGCGGGGGTTGATGTTGAGGAGGTGGCGACTTTGCAGAAGGCCTATCTTGGGTTGAGGTACCTATATGTTTTTCTTTCAGCACAAAAAAAAAAACGAAGACGATGGTCGTGCAAAGGTAGAAGCTAACGAGGATATAGGCTGCTTTATAACATCATCTTCATCGTTGGTGGAAATGATGCCGTGGCCTTGTCACGCACACTCGTGTGGGGAAGCAGTGTATACACCAGTATCTCTTTGTTGCTGAAGAGTTCGCGCGCTCTCGCTGCGAAAGGGCTGTGAACAATGCCAAATATAGCGAAACTGGTTTTTTGGGGGGTATATCCAGTAGGAGTAATGGATACTCGCAACAATTTCTTGCTTTGAGTATTTGTTCTCGCTCTCCTCTACAATTTACCGCTCGAGGTACACAGCAAAGCATCAACTATATGGGAAGCGCGCCCTCTCTCAATTATAATCTCATACTCTTATGACTCCGACTTATATCACCTCGCGTAAAATGCCCGGCATTCATTCCATACTCACCATCCGCCTCCAAGACCCTCACCTTGATTCCGGGCTTATAGGACTAGCATCAACAAAAGCAGCATGCTCTTTTACTCCATCATCGTATACATCCTTCATTACCATCTCCCAATCCAGCGTCACTTTATCAGTGAAGATTACATGTTGACTACTTAATTGTCTTCCAAGTACACCACCAGGAACTTCGCCATCCATCATGTTCTTCTTCCATGTTCTTCTTCCATGTTCTTCTTCCATGTTCTTCTTCCATGTTCTTCTTCCATGTTCTTCTTCCATGTTCTTCTTCCATGTTCTTCTTCCATGTTCTTCTCCACGGTCCCCTTTTCTTCACATTTCAACAAACTCAATATGGCGTATATCCTACCATGCGGATTTACGATAAAGCCCGATTTCCCTATCTAAGTCGGCAAGTAGCTCCCTGCCCTCTTTGATCTGTTGATTTGCGGTAACAAACTCGTTCGTGTCCTTCCTCTTCATCGCCTTCAGGAATTTATCCCAAAAAATTCCAATCTTGTCCAGTTTCCACGTAAGCTTTATCATCTCTAATTCCAGAGCGTGCAATTTCCCTGCCAGGCCACTCCACAAATTCAGCGCATCTCTTCTCGAAACCGGTGAATACACTTTTCCAGCAGGAGACTGTTGGACGTCCTGATGTATCTTGTTGAAGTGCAGTTCGAAATACGTCCGTGCTTCAATCCCGGCGACTTCTGTTGCGTCTTTTTGTGCAACAAAATGGTGTTGAGCACCCATCAAGAATTCCAAGGCTGCCTGGAAATCTTGGGGTGACCTGAGTTGACTCCATTTTTTTGGTCTCGAGCTTTCATTCTCTGGCCACCGTGTACGACGAGGAAAATCCGGCCGTCGAAACTCAGACCTCTCTGGCTCGGCCGGTTTCTTTGGAGTCGGTGGTGGTGTTCGGCGAGTATCGGTTCCATTCTCATTCGTCGCGTACGCCAAATCGTATGTTTTTCGCGTTTTTTGTTCTTTCAGGACTTCATATGCTTCTTGTATTGATCTAAAAACAGGCGTGTTCTTTCTTACTTCTTCATCAGTCGTTTGTTTATCGGGGTGGAATTTCAGGACACCAGCGTGGTGGGCCTTTCGGATGTCTTCGTCGTTAGCATTTGATTGAATGCGAAGTGCTCGGTAATAGTCCTCGAAGCTACCCATTTGATCAAAGAATTTTGAAGACATCTTAGATGAAGCGACTAGGGAAACTGGACTCTGAATACCTCAACGGCGGAGTTGTATTTGTCTTGAAGACCGCTGGACTAACCTATTCTTCGGAGACACTTCTTTTATCGCATTATCTTCACGAAGAGACAATGAGTTCAATTCACGTTTCCTTGACATCGAAAGGGGTCTAGAAATTAGTGGCATTGGTTCCGGAATTGATCAGAGTCTACTTCTGCCCTCGCTCCTCGATTGAACAATTTATCAATACAGTGTCAGATAGTATCTACACATTGACATTCGCAACATCTCCTTCTACAACACGCCTTACCAATCATTTAGGAAAACAAACTCTCATCACCAACCCATTGTCTCAAACTGGAGGCCAATCGCTCATTAAAATCCACAAGCAGTCCAGCTATGGCGTATGACTCATCGACGACGACGTAGTGCCAAAATAGGCCAGAGGCGTATACTAGACGAATCGGCGGCAGAACGAATGGGGGAGATCTGAGCAGTCCAGTATGTCTGCCCATAACTCCCGGTAGTGTACGATGGCTCATGGAATTGGACTGAAGATGATGATCGCCGCGTTCCAGTCGGAGGAGTGGTTGTAACTGGGCGTCGTGCAGATTTCATCAAACAAGCGTAGTCATTGGTATGACGAGAATGTCTGGACGTAGGAGTAACAGTGTGGGTGTTGTATTGTCGACGTGGAGGTGAAGATGATAGATCTGCCATTGTGCAGACTTCAGGCCGAGGGCGAGCTGCAGACGCGGCTATGCTACCAGAAGAAGAAGAACCAGACTTTAAAGCCGTCGTGCGAGCTTTTGTAGAAGCAACGACTGGTCCTGCTAAAGATCGAACGGAAGAGACGCTAGTTCGAAGCGAGTCAGGAACAGAAGTCGACGATAAACAGCCACAGCAGTTTGGAAAGATAAATGAGTCTGACCCGACACCGGTCGATAGATTTTCTAACGAAGACATAGCTGCTCCACACCGATCGCAACGGATGAAGTTCCTGGATAGTGCGTTGGAGCCACGAGAGCTACTGCAGCCTTTAGACGACGAACGCTCAGAGTGCTGTGAAGAAGCCATGGTGAGTATCTGGTACTTTGTTTCAACAGTGATGGAGGTAAAAGTGAGACTGCTCACTCATAACAAGGTTTGATACTAAATAGAATTGAACAGTGTTCTTCAATTCTGTTAAAAGAATCAGTTCTTTGTCCGGATACCATGTTGATCCCCTTAAGCTCTTGATCTTTATCTCGTGTTGAACAAGAAATGCTGTAGGGAGAGACCATTACAGTACTGTTTATCTTTCTAGGCCTTTCAATCCGACTTCTCTATACTCCCTATCCATCAGTACCACACCATTTCCCCTCTGCACAAGCGGAATCCTGGTTAAAATGGACGTTGTCGACGATGAGGTCTAGGTAGCCGCAGACGCTGATGGGTACTGCTGCGTTATCGAGGACGGAGGTAGACTTCTGAGGCCGGTTGGCACCAAGTTGTTGAGGTCTGAGGGGTCTGGCTGGCTTTCGAGTAATAATGGGCACGGCGGTAGCTGTGGGTGCGGGCGCGTTGGTGTTGGAAGTGTTTCCTGGGATTCTGTGAGTGGGGGAGGGAAGTATAATAGCAGTAGCCTGAGTGATGAGGGAGGATAGTGTGATCAAAACGGGAAACAGTGGTGGTAGCATGTTTAAGATTCTCGAGACTAGATTGTGGTTGATGGTTTCGATCACGCTGACGGATTATAGAAGAGTTGTAGATGTGTCGGCGGTCAGCGTGGTTGGCGATGCTTTCTTCATGAAGCCAATTGTAAAGTAGTTAAGTAGCCTGATAACTGGTATTGGAGGTCAAATGGCATATGATCGTTAGGTCAATTTCTGAAGTGTACCACCCATGACCGAGATGAGCCTTGAAAGTGGTTTGCACTCGAAATCGCAGACCAAGAGTTGGAAAAGAGGCTCAATGACGCTACGGAACATTGAATAAGTTCAACTTCCAGTCAATAGTACACAATCATAACCTGACGCCAGCGACCCCATGGAAGAACGCCGAGCAGATGCTTTTTCTTAATGTCGGTTCCTCTACATCAACCCGATGCAGACATCACCCTTCACTCTTGCGTAGATCTCTACCTGTTGAATGGTCAGAATTTATCGCGTCTGCAACAATTAAGGCTTGGACTCACCTCAACTTCCAGATCAAGTTCAATTTTAATGCTGATTGTGGGAGGTTTATCACTTTGTGGCCTGTCCGCAATCCTGCTAGTCCTGACAGGAATGATCCTCTTCTTGTTGTTTTTCTCTCTATATGGATAGTGGAACTCGTCCTCCGACTCCGAGTCTTCGTAATCATCGTACCGCTGCTTCTTCATCATCTGTTTCGCGGATGGAGGAGCACGCTTGGCAAGTTCGTTGTTTTGTTTTTCCTGAGGGGTCATTCGCTCGACCTGTTGCTGCTGAGGTCTTTCTTGGGTCTGGGTTTGTGATTGCTGCTGTTGATGTTCTCCTTGACCGCCAGCTCCCAGATGGCCCTGTACTTGACCTTGGGCCTGGCCCTGAACTTGCCCGCCATTCGCTTGCCCTTGAGCTTGGCCTTGTGCCTGACCTTGTGCTCCGTTTGTTTGTCCCTGCGACTGTCCCTGCGATTGTGCTTGGTTTGATTGTGATTCTGGCTCCTCAACAGCTGGCTCTGCTTCTTCAACATCTGCCTCTGAGTCCTGCTCTTCCACTTTCGTTGGGTCCTGTTTCTCAATCTCCTTGGATTGTTGCTTAGGTGCCTCTGCAGCCGCCTCAGCGTCTGACCCAGAATCCGACTCTTCCTTTGTTGGTGCTTCGGGCTTTTCGGGGGTTTCTGGTTCCTTTTCAGCGGCAGGTTCAGCTTCCTTCCCTGATTCCTCTGTCTTGGGTGTGTCCTCTTTGGCATCCTCTTTAGGTTTGTCCTGCCCAAGCTTCTTCGGGGTACCACCGCCGAGCTTCTTTGGAGGCATGATGAGTAGCGAGCGTTCGGATGGTCTAAGAGTCTGAGAGTGTAGACTTTGCTAGGTCGTGAGTGGCGAGTGGGTGTTGTGAAGAGGAGAGGAAGGGTAGATGTTGTAAAGAGGAGAGGTCTCCCTGTTTAGAAACCAGGATGGCAGTTAACACAACGTCATCGGCCAGAGAGTCTGCTGTTTGTGCAAGGTTTTGAACAGGCATGCTGCATGAGGCAGAGCCTACGAGCGCCGCATGTTGCATACGTTGCAAGGGAAGAACCAAGGCAGGCCAAGGCAGGCCAAGGCAGGCCAAGGCAGGCCAAGGCAGGCCAAGGCAGGCCAAGGCCAACCAAGGCCAAACCAAGGCAGAGGTTGTAAACCGGGTTATGAGTAGCGTGTAACAAGGCTTGTCCATCGTTATCATTGGTCTCCGAGCTGGAACTACGTCAGATCACGTGACTCGACTATCCATGTCACGGCCGTGGTTACTGCTATCAACTCCAAGGAGACCAGACCCTTACATAAGGTAGTATGCACTTTCAGTGTATATAAGAGCTACGTTAAGTGAGAAGGATATGTCAAGAACTCTGCTCATCAATTTGAATTTCGTTTCGCCTCTTGGCATTGACTACTGTACATTTGTTTCATTGTTGCTTCAGATCCTTCGTACCGAGCAACGCCCAGACATCGTGAAATCGTAAACATAATGAAGATGGAGGCTCTTGCCAACACCGATGACGAAAAAAGGTTCATACAGACCATTTGGGAAGGCATCCTCGTCTGGAAAACCTGTGTGCCGCAAGACCTACCACCGTTGACAAACGCCGACCTGTCCTCGTCAACCATACCAGGCTGAAATAGCAACCAACAACACCGTTTCATGAAATACTGTCCTTGACGATGAGCGAGATTGGCCAGAATGATGCCCTCCTTTTCATATGGTCCATTTACTTGTCTTCCTCGATGCTGTGAACAGAGTCGTCACTGCTGATGGTGCTCTGATGTTCGAGTGGATGGATGTCAGCCTCCTCGTCCTCGGGGAGTGGACCGTGGAGGTGCTCCTCGAAGACTGGCTCGACTTCGACATGCTCAAACTTGGTCTTGAAGTCTTTGGCGCCCTTGAGGTGGGAGGAAGAGTTGGAGCGACGGCGTGGATTAGCCATGTGAATATTGCCAACGTCATCGATCTCGTCTCCTGGATGGCCCCTAGTCATGGTCAGCGTCGACATACCAGGAGCTCAAAGAGGAAGGGTTTCTTTGACTGCGTTGCAGCCTTGTACAGCCTGGATTGATTCACACTCACCAGTTGCCCTTTCCTCCGCCATCCTTCTTGGTCTTCTTTGGGTCGACGTCGACGTGACCGTGCTTGCCGAAGAACTTTGGGAGCATTGGCTCAGCAGGCTGCTGATTCTCCTCGCCGTGAACGCGGTCACCGAATTTGTGGGAGCGAGTCACTATTGACTGATGTCAGTGATGGATTGAGATGAAATTGGTGGATACTTTGATGACATTCCATCCTGCAATGCCCATCGAGGTGGAAGGTTTGAGAAGTGACGCCTCTCATCAGCTCTCTAAGCTTGTGGAAGCTCACGAAGGCGTTGGCGGAGGTCTGGGAGGGTCAATGGGATGAACTTACTGATGTGATTGAGAGTAGAGTTGACGGTAGCGAAGACAGATGGATGCAGAGGTTTTGTAGATGCTTGAGAGAATTGAGTTGTTGTCAGGTGGAGGAAGGAAGTTGGATTCGATTCTGTGAAGTGATGGATCAGCCACGATCACGCGACATGATTTGTCCACGGCGAATCCGGCATCATATGGGACAGGCCATCACATCAGGCTCGTACCTTGCAGCTGATCTCCCCGTTGCTTCTTCTTCTTCAATTGTTGGGACACGATGCCTCACTGTCTGCGAGAAGAATGAATGAAGCGATGCAGTGCGGACAGAGACAGACCTGGCAGATTCAAGCATTCAAGCGGGGTAACTAAGGGAATCTCCTCCAAAGGTAATCACAGTAGTATCTCCTGTACTGTACATCACAGTAGTATATCCTGTACTATATATCACAGTAGTATATCCCGTGCCGTATATCCTGTCCCTGTTCCATGCGTGTCAAATATGAGAAGGTATAACAAAGACGCCATTATTTCAATTGACGGTCCATGAGGCTGAGATTAACACGATTGCATCCAGTCTCGAGATAGGCAGGGACCTGGCCCTGGAATTCTACTGTGGTACCATTGGATAGTACCGTCTATCTCTAGCCCACTATGCCCGCCTCGTATCCTGAATACGTGGCTCGATTATTGTGCCTGGCTTCAACAAGGCTGCTCACGAGGGGGATTGCCTCTACGTCGCCTTATCGATTGCGCACAGGGCTTAGACGTTGTTCCACCAGCATTCTTCCCCGCGCTCGTTGCCGAGGAGGTGGGGGTCTTGAGAAGGTATAGGTATGATGCGGCTTCAACCACATTTTCATCCTGGACCATATATTAACCGCATGCCAACCAGGATCGTCACCAGAATGACCAAATATCCTCTTCGTCACGAAGAGACTGTGCTCAGGATTCCTCGTTCAGTAATCTTTTCGAGTATACACGTTTTTTCGCAAGAAAGATGCTGTATTTGCTGTGTTGAATCAACTTCGTCAGCTCGAACTCTATTGAATCGGCTTTGTGTATGCATACTAAATGAAATGAAATGAAACAGTAATGAAATAGGTTATCCTCTTATATTATCTATATATTCTCTCTTATATAACTAAACTGGCTATATATAGGTAGAGACTTCAGATCCTTATTACTAAGGAATCTATACTAGAGGTATTTTATAATAGCTAGATACCGTAATAAGTAATATTATAGTAGTAAACTTAGCCTTATATAACCCTCTAGTAACCTATCCTTTCTTCCTAAATTAGTAATAACTATATTAAAGTATAACCTAGTTATCTTCGTACAATAATACTCTATCTCCTATTATCTAGGCTAATTAATAGCCTTTATTCCTAAATACTAGGTTTTCTCTATTCTAGTATTCCCTCCCTACCCGGCTATAGCCTACTTGATTGCTATATAATAGTAATTATAACTATTATACGACCTCCTTCTAACTAGATCTAACCTACTTAAGAGTTATAGAATAATAGCTCTAGTTACCTATTATCTATATAATAGCTTGTCCCTACTCTTCTCTAGGTACTTAAGGTATATCTCCCCTAGCCTAGCTCTCTCTCTTCTATTCCCCCAAACTATACTACTACTACTACTAGTACTACTACTAGTACTACTACTACTACTTTCTTCTCTAACTTTAAACTCTCCCTTAACTTTCTCTTTACTCTTAAGTACTCTAACTTCCTCGTACGACTAGTCCCCTTCCTCCCTAGTACCTCTACTAACTATCGTACGATGTTCTAGACTTATATTATAGCTCTAGTTCCTTAGCTAGCTCCTAGTCCTACTCTCTAGGTAATTACTTCCCCTTTTAGGACTCTTTCTACTAGAGACAGCTAGTATAATAGCCGTATTTACCTACGTATCCCTACTAGCTAGCCTACCTACTACTAGTTTATAATTAACCTAGCTACTACTATTCGTATAAATCTTATCCTAGTATCGTACGATACTAATAATATCTAGCCTACTAAGCTCGCTATCTTAAATAGTCCTTCTATAGATATCGATATCCTAGTCCCTCGTATAATATCTATAGCTAATATCTAGTTTATAATAGCTAACTTTATCTATTATAATAGATACTTTAAGGTTCGTATAAGGATTGTTCTACTACTTCCTTATACTAATCTATTATAGTCCTTAGTTATCTAGTCCCGTAGTATTATTCGTACGGATTACCTATCTAAGTATAGTAATCCTAACTACTAGTAGAAGTTCCTTAGCTGTCGTACGATAGCTAGGTATACTTATACTATCTATACTAATTATATATATTAGTCTCGTACTACTACTTATAATTATTATAACCATTTACTATAGTTTAGTAGTTAGGGTTTAGTTAATAGATTTATAGAGATACTAAGGTAGGTAGGATCTTATTTGGTTGGTAGAAGTCTATATAAGAGATAGCTGTCGTACGAATACTTTATAGTAGATCCTAGATATAAAAAAATTCTAAGCCTAAAGAATACCTAGTTTGTCGTATACCCTTCTTATACCTCTTAAAAAATAAATATAAATCTCTCCTTAAGATAAAAAATTATAAATCCCTCTATAAAAAATAAAAATACTTAAAGAAGTTATTAGATAGTTAATCGTACGACGCCTAAAATATATAATAATAAAAGAAAAATTAATATATAAATAAAAGCTTACTCCCCTTCTTACCTACTAGCTCTATAGTTATTATTCCTAATAGTCTAGATCCTTAGATCTATCTATAAAAGCTTCTATTCGTACGACGAGTCTATTTGTAGAGATAAGTCTTTCTAGGGTATTATTTAGTTTACTCTTTATTAATATATCTACTAGATTGTCCCTACTATTAACTCTATATAGATAAGAGATCTCTCTATTCTCGTACGACTCTCTAATTACTATAATATTAATTATTAGTCTCTTCTTATCTATAGTACTAAGTTTAATAAGTGTTAGGGGCTGGTACCCTAGTAGCTAAAAGGAAGGAAGAATAGACTACGAAAGGAGTAGAACCGGAGACCGTACGTTAGAGTACGATCTCCTCGTTAGAGTATAAGGAGAGAGCTCCTCCCCCTCTCTAGCTCGTTAGTTGACTTAGTTCTATCTACTACCTTACCTTTAGTATATACTAGGGTCTCCCGTGATATTAAGTTAACTCTTTTTTTTATTTTCCTCTCGACGCGCTCTAGAAGCTATAGAGACTACGATAGACCCTACGGAGGGTAACGGCGGCGATATTACGCCGTATAACTATAGTACTATTATCTAGTAGTTAATAGTATAGTAGTAGGCTTAGGCTACCCGCTTAGAGGAGTAGGAGGCCTAGCTATAGAGGGCGTAGGCCGGTCTACTTAAGGCGGATAAGGCCTACGTAGAGCTAAAGGGTAATAACGTATCTATCTAGAGCCTAGTCTCGGCTATCTAGGACCGTAGCCTAGGCGGATCGGACTCCGCGACGGATAACCTAGTCTACGGACCTCGAGAATAGCGACCGCTATAATAGGATAGGTCTATAGCTACTTTTAGAGATTTTTTTCTCCGAATCTAGAGTTCCTATAGGACGAGGGCCGTATAGAAGCTAGTACTTCCCGCCCCTTTTTACTAGGATACTATTAACGACTACCTAACCTATAAGAAAAGGGCTCGTATAAGGGGATTTTAGGTAGCTAGCGGCCCCGACGGTAAACGGAACCCCAAGGACTTTCTCTCGGAGATTAAGCGTATTTTTACAGACTCTATAGAAAAGACGACGGCCCTAGAAAAGCTAGTAAGCCTAAAATATAACGACGGCTAGCTATAGTAGGATTACTAGCTAATCTTTAACGAACTCCTACTAGTATCTAACGGCTCCTAGTAGAGCGACGAGGTTAAGATATAGTAGCTACGGAAGACCCTCTATAACTAGGATAATATACTTCTAGTAACTATATAGAGGGAGACGGGGTATACCTAATTTACCGCGGAGATTAGACGTATTATATAGAACTACGAATATACTAGCTAGTTCGCCGCGCGATTCTCGACCTAGCGGTCTAAGTAGAAGTAGTTAGGCGGCGACCCCTATATCGCGGCGGCTATAAGCTTAGCCTTATACGGTAGTACTATAGACGGCGATACTATTATAACCCTAGTACGGGTCGTAGGCCGAGCTAAGGCGGCCGCGCCCCGCCCCCCTACGTAAGGGGGGAGTGGCGCTATACTAAGGGCGAAGTAGGTATCTAAGGTAGAGCTAGATAGCCGTAAGGAGAAGGGTCTCTACTTCTAGTACGGAGGGAGCGGGTACCGTATAAGCGACTATATATACCGCCCCGCCGAGCGACCCTCCCTAAAGGGGATAGGGATAAATACCTTAACGGTCCCGGCCGTAACGGAGACTACCCCGGTTCTAGAGGTTACTAAGTCTAACCCGCTAGGAAAAGGATAGCTCCCCTCTAAAGATAGAGGAAGGGAGTAGGTCGAGTACTAATAGAGGACTAGGACGCTTACCGGGTAAATATAGACGGGAATAATATACTTATAGACGTAGTAATTAATAGTATTTCCTATATATCCACCCTAATAGACGAAGGCTATTAGTACTACGCTATAATAGACGGAGACCTAGCTAAACGGCTCGGACTCCCTAAGGTAGGAAAAACGACGAGACGGATCCGGGGCGCTATAGGCGATATAGCCGGGTCTAGTATTTAGGGGGTAGTCGCCCTAAAACTTAAGATAGCTAGCTTCGAGTAGGTAGTCTACGTATACTACGTCCCTAAACTAGCCTTTCCGGTTATTTTAGGGAACCCCTAGAAGGTATATAACCGTATCCGGATAGCGCCCGACGAAGGCCGGCTATACTACGGGCGGGTAGTAAGGTAGGTAGCGGAATCTACCCCTAAAGCGGTAGAAGACGGTAACCCTCGTACGGTAGCCTATCGATCGGAGAGCTCTAGTAGGGATACTACGCTAACGCTAACGAAATAGGTATAGCTGGAGACCGATAACTTCGTAGTTACGCTAGTAACCTTCTATATTAAAAAGGTAGAAGACGGTTATTCGGTAATAGTCGCCGCTATAGTAATAGAGGACTTCGAGAAGGCTATAACGGAGAAAAGGCCTAATACGGAGGCGGAACTCCGCGTATAACTCCCCCCGGAGGTTTACGATATAATCCCGCTATTTTTAAGCCTAAAGGCGGAAAAACTCGCCCCCTACTAGCCGGGGGTAGACTATAGAATCGAGCTACGTACGAAGCCTAACGGGATAATAGAGTCCTTACTATAGGGGCCGCTTTACGGTATATCTAAGGAGGAGCTCCTAGTCCTATAGAAAATATTAAACGAGCTACTAGCTAAGGGGTTTATTCGGCTATCGAGCTTAGATAGCGGGGCGCTAGTACTTTTTATCTAGAAACCCGTAGGGGGCCTAAGGTTCTATTATAACTATAGAGTACTTAATACGGTAACTAAGGAGGATAGATACCCGCTTCTACTTATTTCGGAGACCCTCCGGAACCTCGCGGGCTATACCTACTTATTAAAGGTAGACGTAGTAAGCGTATTTTAGAAGCTTAGGATAGCCTAGGGTTACGAGTATAAGATAGCGTTCCGGACTAAGTACGGGTTATTCGAGTAGCTAGTAACTCCGTTCGGTTTAGTTAGGGTACCGTCTAGTTTTTAATAGTATATTAATATAGTACTTCGGAAGTTCCTCGATAAATACGCCTCGGCGTATATAGACGATATACTAATCTATACCTAAGGGAGCCGTAAAGACTATTTCGAGAAGGTACGTACCGTTCTCTAGGCGCTTTAGGACGCTAGCCTATACTTAGACCCCGCGAAGAGCGAGTTCGCGAGGAAGAGTATTAAGTATCTAGGTTTTATTATTTACGCCGACGGGGGGGGCCTTTAGGCCGACCTGGAGAAGGTTTAAACTGTCCGAGAATAGGTAGTCCCGCGTAACTAGAGGGAGGTATATAGGTTCCTAGGATTTACGAACTACTACCGAATATTTATTAAGGGCTACTCTATACGCGCCGCCCCGCTTACGTCGCTAACTAGGGTAAATACTACGTTCTCCTAGGACGAAGCGGCCTAGGCGTCTTTTAACGATTTAAAGGAGTATTTTATAAGCGCTCTAGTACTACGATAATAGGATCCCGCGCTTTCGACGTTTCTAAAGGCCGATAGTAGTAGCTTCGCGCTAGGCGGGGTTCTAAGCTAGGAGACCGGCGGGGTTCGCTACCTAGTCGCTTTCTATTTAGAAAAACTAAATAAGGCCGAAATTAATTATAATATCTATAATAAAGAGTTACTAGCTATAGTCCGGTACCTATAGTACTAGGATACGGAGCTTCGTAGCTATAGTCTATTTATAATTATAACGGATTATAGGAACCTAGAATACTTTATAAAAAAGCAAAGGCTATCCGAGCGATAGATACGGTTTACGGAAACCCTAATAAGATATAGGTTCTCTATAGTATATCGCCCGGGGTTAGAGGTAATAGTTCTAGACGCGCTATCTAGACGAGATTAGGATAACCTAGATTACTACGATTATACTTCGAGGGTCTAATAGCTAATCCTAGAGGCTAGCTTAACTAAGTATACGCTAGCCGCCTCTATAGCGACGGGATACGAGGTTTTCGGTATAGGTCGAGGCCCGTTCTAGGAAGACGCCCTTAACGAGCTCTAGGATAGGGTAGTTACTAAGGATATATACTACTAGTAGGTATTCTAGGCGGTATAGTCCAGCGAGCGAGCTATTCCTACTAGGGCCCGTATTAAGATTTAAATCGCGGACTATAAGATCGATACCTAAGGCCTATTATAATACTAAGGTAAGCTATAGGTACCCGGCGCCCCGTTTATAATAGACGTAGAGCGAAAGGAGTCGGACGACGATATAAGGGGTCTAGATAATTTAAGGACTAAGCTAATTTAGAAGAACTACGACTCCGCGGTAACTAGTTACCTAGGTAGGGAGAATATACTCTCCGTTATAGGCCGAGACTTCTACTAGCTACTAATAGCTTCGTATATACGGAGGTTTATACGGAACTATAACGGCTATAGCCGTAATAAGGTTTGGCGTAGCGCTAAATACGGTCTCCTATAGTCGCTCCTAGTCCCCGATAGATTTTTCTCGGAGTTATTAATTGATTTTATAGTAGAACTCCCGGAGTCTAACGGTAATACAAACCTCTATATAATAAAGGACAGGCTAAGTAAGACCGTAGTTTTTAAAGCGATACCTACTACTAACGCGGAGGCTTACGCCGAGATGTTTCTAAGATACTAGGTACGCTACTATAGGCTACCTAGGGTAATAACGTCGGACTACGGAAGGAACTAGACGGGCGCCTTCTAGAGATACTTCTACCGCCTACTAGGCGTCGAGTAGTAGTTAAGCAGCGTATACTACCCTTAAACGGACGGAGGCCCGGAGCGCCTTAACTAGGAAGTATAGGCGTACCTACGGTACTTTATTAACTTTAACTAGAACGACTAGGCCTAGTAGTTACCTATAGCCTAGTTAGTAGTAAACGGCCGGTACTATACGGGAATCGGTATATCGCTATTTTTTACGATATACGGCTTTAAAGCCCCTACGGCTACGCTATTAGAAGAGGTAGCTGTAGATTCCGCCCCGATCCCCGCTAAATAGAGAGCTAAAGAGTTCGTTCGGAAGATAGGGAAGATTATAGAGCTATACTAATTGCTAATAGGGGTTTCGTAATAGTAATAGAAGGAGTCCTATAATAGGCGGCAGGTCTCTACCTAAAGGTTCTAGGTCGGCGATAAAGTATAGCTAGACCTAAGGAACTACGGTAGCGAGAGGCTAAAGAAGAAGCTAGACGCGCGATACGCTAAATATACGGTAGCCGAAGTTATTAGCCCGATATCTATACGGCTTAAGGGTATCCCTAGTAGGATATATAATATATTCTACCCTAACCTTTTACGTCGGTACCTAGACGACCTACTACCTAGGTAGGTTATTAACGACTCCTAACTAGGCCCTATACTACTAGAGTCGTACGAGGAGTTCGAAGTAGAGAAGATCCTATATACTAGGAAGGCTAGGCGGGGATAAGGGCGCGAGGCCCTAGTAAAATAGCGCGGTTACTACGATATAACGTAGGAGCCGCTAGAAGCTATAGAGGATACCGTAGCTATAGATAAGTTCGAACTAGTTTACGGACCCGTACGAGAAAACGATAGCCCCCTATAGGAATTCGGCGGAGGGCGGCTAAGAAGGAGCGGGCGGACGAGGCTATTACGGTAAGTTATATTTCTAAGTTTTACTTAGAGTTGAGATTAGGAGTTTAATTTTAGAGTATTTTTTTTTATTTTTTTTAGGGTTTATCCGGTCCCCTCTAGTTTTAGCGCGGGCGGCGATAGCTAAACGCTACTCCCTATACCTATAAAAAAAAAAGAGAAAGAAGAAAGACCGTAAAAGAAACCCCCCTCTCCCCTCCTCCTTTATATAGGATTGGACCGCCGGGGCCCCTATACCTAGGAGCCGGGTACCGGGCTAGCTATTATAAAGTTTATTACCGCCGCCTCGTAGGTAGTAGTAGTAGTAGCGGCGACCGTACTATTTTATAAGGTTAGTATCGGTATTAGAGAGGAGGGCTCGGGTAACTTACGGCGGGACGAGGGCCTAGTCTACTAGGGACTAGAGAGCCTTATAGGCCTTAAGAGCGGCGACTAGGCTAGATAGGGTAGACTCGCTATAAACGGTTAGCGTACGTTAATAAACGGAATACGGGATATACCTCTAGTTTTAACCCGACCGGGTCTACGCGGCGTAGGCTAAGCCGGCGAGCTAGGGCCTAATCGGTTAGCGGGTAAAACAAGACGGACCGCGGTACGTATATTAGGGTATACTAAGCCCGATACTAGGTATAGTACGTATAGGCGAGAGAGGGCTAGTAGCGCTTACCGTTATTCTATAAGTAGTTAGCCGGAGTCTAAGTAAGCTTTACCGGTTATAACTTACGGATAGAGGCTTCTAGTAGCGGTAGTCCCGACTAGTAGACGTATACGTAGTATAATATATAGGCCTACGGGCCTAGGAGTAAGAGTTAATATACGGTTACTATAAAAGACTAATAGACGTACGGTTCTAACTAGCTACTTAGGTATAGTAGTAGGAGAGGTAAGGGCGGCGCGGGCGGCATTCTTACGCTAGCGGCGGGCGGCGGTATTCTAGCGGGCGGCCTCTCGGCGGGCGGTGACGGTACGGACGGGCGAGGAAGACGGTAAGGAGCGACTAGAGATAGAAGTATAAGTAGGGGAAGTAGTAGTAGGGGAGACTATTAGCGACGGGGTAGGAGTCGTATTCGCGAGGAGGGCGGTAGTAGTAGTAAGGAGACTAGCGTTAGCGGACGAGGGCGGGGGTATACTAGGGGTCTCTAAGTTCGACGTACTACTAGTAGCGGTAGTAGGATCCTAGGGGTCTAGGACGAGCGGCTAGGGGTTTTAGGCGGGCGACTAAGGGTCCTAGGTAGGCGACTAAGTATTCTAGGCGGCGGTAGGACCTAACTCCGAAGAGCCGGACGGTAGCGGCTTAGACTTAGGTAGTAGACTATTAGGAACGTTAGGGGCCTTAGCGATACCGAAGAGAGAACGGATACTAGATATAGTAGTAGTAGTAGTAGTAGTACGACGAGCTAAATATAGTTAGTTTAAAACGGAGGCCGCTACCTTAGCGCTAAGTAGGAGATACTTACTATATATATATATATATATATATATATATAAGGGCTTAATAAAAAAAAAAAAAAAAAAAAAAAGCCTAGGGGATAGGGGTATTTATACCCTTTAGGAGATACCAATTAAGGTATAATTACGTATATAATTATATAGTAGTCGACGGCAACTTCGAGGGGGATCGAATTAGTATTATCTAAGAGGGTTTATAAGCGATGCGAGGGAAACCTATAGAAGCTAGCTAAATTACCTAGGCTACCTAGTCCTAGGACGAGGGCCAGCCGAAAGACGTACTATAATACTCGGGATACGTCTAAATAGCTAGTTATACGGACCGGAGACTCCTCCGTAGAAGTTATAGGGACCGGAGATACCTCCGGTATAGGTAGACTCTATTCCTATCGACTAGGGAGGTAGAAGAATAAGTTACTATAGATACCGTAATAGAACGCCCGGTTTTAGTAAAGTTGTCTAGTCTTTAACGGGAAACGAGTACCTAGTAGCGGGGTAAGTACAAGGACGTATAGGGTATACCCGGGCGTACGTACTACAAAAAATAACTTACGAGGGCCTAGGCCCGGGGCGTAGCTACTATTGCCTAAATAAGAGTCTAGCTACCTAAATAAAGGGTTACGTACGAGTTATATAAGCGGGACCGCCTAAAAGGTACTGGAGAGAGGAGGGGAGTCCGCGGCTTAAGGGCTCCTTATAATAAACTAGTAGGAGCTAGGCGTTTTTCGCTAGTTACCGAAGGGGAAGAATAGGGCTAATATTAGGGGCTAGTACCCTAGTAGCTAAAAGGAAGGAAGAATAGACTACGAAAGGAGTAGAACCGGAGACCGTACGTTAGAGTATAGTCTCCTCGTTAGAGTATAAGGAGAGAGCTCCTCCCCCTCTCTAGCTCGTTAGTTGACTTAGTTCTATCTACTACCTTACCTTTAGTATATACTAGGGTCTCCCGTAACAATAAGGTAATCGTATAAGGACTTAGAGTCTATATAAATAACTAGGGGAATTGTAGCAAAATTAAGGTAGTCTTTAATCTATTAAAGTATCGTATAAAGAGCGATTACGCTATTAAAACTAGCTACTATACTATAGAGTTTACTTCTAAGGATACTCCTTATAACTCCTTTGTATTTGGTAGAGCTCTAAATCTAATAGATAATATTACCGTAGATTTCGAATTTAGTATCCGTACGATTTACTTCTTCCGCTAATATAATAATAAATCCTAGTTATAAGGATAAATCTTTATTATTAGCGAAGGATCTATCTATAAAAATAAATAGTTTCGATCGTACGAGGTCGAGAGGGACGTATTTAAGGCCTCTTATCTTATTATCCATTTACTATTAGATCCTATTATTTAGGTCCTCGATAGGGTCCCTAACGGGGCGGGGCGAAACGGGGGGGGTCGGGTTAGGGGCGGGGCGGGGCGGGTTTTAGGGGCGGGTTATAAAGCTATAACCCTAACCCGACCTACCCCGCTAAGCTTTAAACCCGCCCTATTAGTTAGGGGCGGGTTTTTAAGGGGGGAACCCAGAGTTTTTTTCTAGAAACCTTAATAACTATAGATCTATTATATATATTTTAATTTTTTAAATACTTATTATAGTCTCTAGGTTATACTCTACCTAATAGGAATATAATATGTTAATATATCTATATATATAACCCTATAAAAATCACGTGGAAAACCCGAACGGGGCGAACGGGGCGGGTTTTCTTCTAAACTATAACCCGCCCTAGAACCCCGCCCTAACCCGTTGAAACCCGACCCGCTAATAGGGCGGGTTCCCTACCCTATAACTAGGGTCCCTAACGGGGCGGGTTGGGGCGGGTTATAGGGTAGGGAACCCGCCCTATAAAATAAATAGAATAACTTAAGACCAACGAAAAATCGAAATACCTATATACTTACGCCTAGACTAAAGGATCCCTCCTACTAGAATACCTTCGGATTCTTCCGGCCCTCCCTCTAGTAACCCGTCTACGGCTAATCTTAGCCCTATAATTAAAGGACTAGCTACTCGTTCTAATATAATTAACCTTATTAATACCCTTAAGGATTTTACTATTACTAGAAGATAGGAAAGAAAGGCTTAAGCCTTTAATCTTAAGAACTATACGCTCTCTCCTAAGGAACGCTTCGATAGTCGGAATATTATAGACTTTCTTATTCGCCTTAAAGATACCTTCGATACCTACGATATTACTAACGATATCTATAAGATCTAGGCTTTTACTCGTAATATTAAGTCTAGCTATCTATACGATATTAAGCTTTTAGGTAGCTATAAGGAACGTAGCTATAGGACTCTCCGTGAATCCCTTCGTAAGGAATATATCGCTACTAATAACTATTAGCGAAAGGAAACTACTACGTATCTCTATAAACTTACTTTTCAAAGCGCCTCTTAGAAACTAGATACTCGTAGCTTTATTAAGGGATTCAAGAACTACTATCCACTTATTATTAATACTAATAAACTAACTAGGTCTACTATAAGTAGGATCTTCCTTAGTAGATTACTAGAATCGGTTCGTTAATAGGTTAACCTAACGCTTAATATCGACCCCCGTATTCGCTCTACCTTTAACGATATTAAACGGATTATCCTTGAAGCTAAACGGATTATTATTAGTAACGAGAATATATTACTCTTTATATTAGATAGTTATAAAGGAAGTACCCTTAATAAGGTTATTAAACGAATAGTCCTTCGAAGGAACGAGGCTATAGCTAAAGAAAAACCTAAAACTACTAAACCTTAACTTAGGGCTAATATTATTAAAGCTCTTAAGGGTCTTCGTAGAACGAATACTTCTAGGGACGTCCTACTCTTCGCTATTACCGAAAGTATAGATCCTACTATAGTAGTAGCTAGGAAAGATATAAAATAGTTTACTATACTTAACGATTAGATCTATAATAACTTTCGCTCTTCTACTTAGTCTAATACTATACTATTATCCTCCTAGTATATCTAGAATACCGCTAACTAACGTAGTTAGTCCGCTAATATTTAGTCTACTAGTATCCCTAGTAACTCCTAGCCTCTACCCCTAGCCTAGCCAAGAAACTCGAACCTAACCGCCCTACCTACTAACTACCCTTTAATCCCTTCTTCGTTACCGCCCCCTATATAGACTACCTAGAACGGAATATCAGAAAAGAGGGGTTGTAGGAGCTATAGAAGTATAGAATATTACGAACGGATATACTCTAATATTATAGAACTAGTTACTCAAGGAATTTACTATTAGAATATAAACGTAATACCTAGATAGTAGTACTAGGGAACTTCAGCCGCTCTAGGTAGGAAAATTAGAGGAATTATTAACGGCTAGAACTATAGTAACTAGATCCGTACTTAATTAGCTTAGTCTTAATAGGGCTCTAGTAGCGTTTCGTTATTTAGGATAGTTAAGTTATTTATTAGAATTATTGAATTGAGCGACTTAGAGTAGGAAGACTTTAGTACGTAGGTTTAGGTATCGAATATTAGTAAGGTAGGAGGAGGCGGATTTATACCTTCTATTATTCTTACGGCTACTACCTAACTACGTTTATCTATACGAAAACCCCTATTAGAAAAGGTAAAAGGAAAACAGCCTACTAGGGTTACTAAGTCTAGTAGATCTAAGGCCCCGATAGTTAAGTATATAGTATATAGTTATATTACTAAGGCTACGGAATAATAGAATAGCGAAGGAGACTCGGATATAGACTTAGACTTAGAAGATAATAAACTAGACGTAACCCTTAGGAACTCGCTACCGGAACTACTAAAGAAAACTCGTAAGCCTAGGAACCCGACTCTTAAGTAGTACGTTACGAAGAAAGATAAGGCTACCGACGAAATACGTATAGTAGGGAATATCCTCTAGTAATTAGTCTAACTTAGTCTTTAGGATACTATTATTTATATTCTAGTATTTAGAGATCTCTTATATAAGTCCCTACTAGAATAATTAGCTAATAATATCCGTCCCGAAATAGAGGAAATAGAACGAAGGAAACGGGAAAAGGCTACTAAAAGAAAGCGAAAAATAGAAGAAAGATAGAAAGCGGATAGAATAAAATAAGGAGTAGGAATTATAGCGCTACGCTTAGAAGAGTAGGAACTAACTTCGGAAATAGTTCTTCGTATTAATAAGGATAATAACCGTTCTCGCGTCTCTATAAGGAGCCCTACTTTAATAGCTCGGATTGGAAAACTAGAGATTAAGGCGTTATATAATACTAGAGCCGAAGTAAATATTATATCTAAAGGAGTCGTAAGGAGTTATAGATTGGTAGTTAATAGTATTAAGTAGGATATCTAGGGACTAGTTTTGGATAAGCTTAAGGTTACCGACGGGAGGAGAGTTCCTCTAGTTAGCTAGACTAGCGCGTATATACGGATCGCCGGAGTTAGGGTCCCTAACGGGGCGGGGCGAAACGGGGGGGGTCGGGTTAGGGGCGGGTCGGGGCGGGTTTTCGGGGCGGGTTATAAAGCTATAACCCTAACCCGACCCGCCCCGCTAAGCTTTAAACCCGCCCCGTTAGTTAGGGGCGGGTTTTTAAGGGGGGAACCCGGGATTTTTTTCTAGAAACCTTAATAACTATAGATCTATTATATATATTTTAATTTTTTAAATACTTAAAATAATCTCTAGGTTATACTCTATCTAATAGGTAGATAATATATTAATATATCTATATATATAAGCCTATAAAAATCACGTGGAAAACCCGAACGGGGCGAACGGGGCGGGTTTTCTTCTAAACTATAACCCGCCCCGGGACCCCGCCCCAACCCGTTAGAACCCGACCCGCTAACGGGGCGGGTTTCCTACCCTATAACCCGCCCCAACCCGCCCCGTTGGGGACCCTAGCCGGAGTAGACTTTAATTATAAAAATATAGTCTTTATAGTACTTAGGGACTACTCTTAGGGAATAATACTTGGTTAGCCCTTCTTAGTACGGAGTCGTCTCGTTATATAGGCTAAGGCGGATAGTAGTATTTCGTATAAGGTATTCTCTATAAACGGCGAATAGAGCGTTATATAGTAGGTAGTTATCTCGGAATTCCTATACGATAGGTATAAGTCTAGTCTTCGAATCCCTTATACTTATTTAGACTAAGAAGATAATTCTAATTCGGACGATTTAGAAAACGAGGAGGCGGAGTCCTAGGTCTTAGAAGGATATCCGCTATATATATAAGTAGGGTCCCCAACGGGGCGGGTTGGGGCGGGTTATAGGGTAGGGAACCCGCCCCGTTCGCGGGTCGGGTTTTAACGGGTTAGGGCGGGGTCCCGGGGCGGGTTATAGTTTAGAAGAAAACCCGCCCTATTCGCCCCGTTCGGGTTTTCCACGTGATTTTTATTAGGTTATATATAAAGATATATTAATATATTATACTCCTATTAGGTAGAGTATAACCTAGAGACTATTATAAGGATTTAAAAAATTAAAATATATATAATAGATCTATAGTTATTAAGGTTTCTAGAAAAAAACTTCGGGTTCCCCCCTTAAAAACCCACCCCTAACTAACGGGGCGGGTTTAAAGCTTAGCGGGGCGGGTCGGGTTAGGGTTATAGCTTTATAACCCGCCCCTAAAACCCGCCCCGCCCCGCCCCTAACCCGACCCACCCCGTTTCGCCCCGCCCCGTTAGGGACCCTATATATAAGAAACCTAAGGCTCCTAGTACTAAACTTAAGCTAGAATATATACGAATAGCTTTTCGACGATCTAATCCGCGACGAGTTTCTTTTACCGCTAGACTTTAGGAGACTTCTATATAATAAGACTTATACTACGACTAGACTTAATATAGCTACTATAGTAAACGAGATAAAGCTATAAAAAGAAAGGGATAGGCTTCTATAGGAATAGTAGATAAGGTACCGAATATTTACCTATCGTCGCCTTATACCGGCGAAGCCTTAGACCGGATTACTAATATTTAAATACTTAGATAAATAGGACCTACTTTCCCTAAGGATTTCCTTATTTTCGACTGGCTTCCTAACAAAGTATAGAACGAAATACGTGAATAGTATATATAAGAAGAAAGTAGATAAGATCTAACCTTAGAACGTTTAGCTTACTAATAGATCTATACCTAGTAGTCGTATAGATTAGAGAGATATAATACTAAAAGAGTAGTTTAGTACGGAACCTTACTATTACCTTAATAGATTCCTTAAGAAACGCTACGCCCGCTTCCCTCGTTAGACTCGGCTTACGGAACTCCGGTTTAATAATATACGTATTAACTAGTCTCTTAGCCTAAACGAACGATTACTAGTTAAGGAAATACTTATACGACGGGAACCTACCCTCGTATAGAACTTCGAAGAATACGGTAAAATTAAGAAAGAAGTAGTACTAGTATAAGTTATCCGAGTAGTAGACTACGAACCCTAGTAAGCGAAACCCTTTAATATCCCTAAGGCTCTATTAAATAAGATTCGTTAGATATTTTACGAAAGAATTAAGACGGGAAGACTCGAACCTAGTTATACCTTATATTATAATCTATAGTTTTTAGTCTTAAAGAAAAACGGTAAGTATTAGCTAATTAATAGCGCTACGAATATCAACGTAGTTACTATTAGGGACGCGAACGTACTACTAACGGCCGATAAATTTTCTAACTCGTTTACTAGATATATATAGATATCGCTTACTAACCTTTTCTCTAGGTACGACTAATTAGAACTTACTAAAGAGAGTCGCGATCTTACCTTATTTATATACCTGTTTGGTCTTTTACGAATAACTACTCTACCTTAAGGAGTAACGAACTTAGTAGCCCAATTTTACTATATATCTAAGATAATTATTTCCTACTAGTTTAAATATAGCGATGTTTACGTGGACGATATAATTACTAGAACCCCGAAAAAGTATAATAATAATAAGGAATCCGAACTTAAGGGAGTACGTCGAGGGGTCTTAGAATACGTAGTTAAGCTAGACGTAGTTCTTATAGACATTAAGCGCGTAGGAGTAACGATATTAGGAGAAAAGTTCGATATTTATAAAGAGGGCGTGAATATAGTCGGATACTATTACGATCGAGAAGGACGATACCCGAATACTTCTAAGGTAGCTACTATTTTAAACTAGTTAACTCCTAGGTCTATTAAGTCTACGAGAGCTTTTATCGGAGTCTATATCTATTACCGAATCTAGATATAGGATTTTACTACTATTTCGAAACCTATCTTCGTATTATTTAAGAAGGACTTAGAATTCTATTAGGGAAAGGAATAAGATAAGGTAATAAAAACTCTTTAGGAAGCGCTTACGACTATACCCGTACTACGAACGGTTATATACGAACTAGATTTAGGTAAGATTATTCTTACGGTAGATACTTTAGGAGAAGGATAGGGAGCGGTCTTATAATAAATAGACGAACTAGGTAAGAGATACCCGTACCGATATAAAAGCGGGATCTAGTCGCTATTAGAAAGGAAATACGATATAGTTAAACTAGAATACCGCGCCCTTTTATACGCTCTTAAGAAATTCTACCTTTATCTTTAGGGAACGTATTTCGTGGTCGAAACGGACGCCCGGACTTTAATCTATTAACTTAATAGAGTATCCTTAGATATAGTAGGATCTCTAGTTATACGATAGCTCGTATAGATTTAGATATAGGATTTTAATATCTAATACGTTCCCGGGAAAAAGAATATAGTAGCTAATAGACTCTCCCGCTAATTTAGTAACGTACCTAAAAAGGACGTCCCCGCCGTTTCTAACTTCGATATCGAGGATTTTATCGATCGGCGACTTAGAGCCCTTTACTATTCTAGTATCTACGTCTATAAGCGTAACCTACGGTATACGATCTAGCTCTACCCGATAACCGTACCTAGTCTAGAAAATAACGATAATACTAGTAGCGAAAGTTCTATAGATTAGAACGAGGAATACGGAGAATTCGGTTTATCGGAACCTTAGGAAGGATTAGATAGCGAATATACCGTAGAATACTAAGCGATTACTAACTAGCTTATAACTTTAAAAGTCGCGGACTATCTTAAAGGTAAATAGATTACGGCTATAAAAAGAAAGGTAATAGGCTACCTTATAGCTAGACGATAACTATTTAAGCGAGGTAAACGAGGATAAGCCTACCGTCGCGTAATTAATAACTAGGACTAGCGAAAGGAAATTATCGTCGCCCTCTATAATAAATACGGCTATAAAGGACGCGAAACTACGGTAGTACTTATTCGGAATCGATATTATTAGGACGGGTACTACAACGACCTTAGTAAATAGATTAAAGAATATTCTTAATATTAAATAAGCGATCGAGCGTACGTAGTAGAACCTCTAAATATAACTATTATTCGGAGCAAGATTCTTGGCGTAAGATAGTCTATTAATTATACGATAATTACCCTACGAGGTAGTTATAGCTATCTTATTTAGGTAAGGGAGGAATTAAGTAGTTAGCCTAAGGTAAGAGTACTCCGTTAACCGTTTAGTACCTACGTCTAAGAATATCGCGGATTTTATCTTTAAGGAACTAATCTATCGATAGGGTATTATATCGGAAATTAGAGTTAATAGAGGTCCTAAGAATAAGCTATATACGGATACGCTTCTAAAACTTTACGATATTAGAAAGATTAAGATTTTACTATATAATAGTTAAGGTTAGGGAGGAATCAAACGGTCTTACTTAATAATATAGGAAGCCTTCCGACGAGTAACGAACGGGAACTAAAAACCTTAGAAAGATTTATTACTAGTAATACTTTAGGCCGAACGGATAATAGTTAATAGAATAACTAGTATAACTCTAGTTAGGATAATACTTAGTAAAGAATATATCCTTCCGATCGAACTAAAAGTAGTTATATAGTAAAACCTTCCTTAGTCTACGGTAAGGATAATAGAATACCTTCTTTTTCTACGAGCCAAACAACTAGATTAGAGAGGGGAAGACTACTAGGAAGCTATCGTAAGGTAGGAACGTATAAGATAGGAAGTAAACGAGTACTAGGAATCGTAATATTAAACTAGAATACGTACTAAAAACCTAGACGTAGGATAGCTTATCCTTTTATATAATACGAAGATCGTTAAGGATTTCGGATCTAAATTGGATTTTATATAGGTCGGTCTATACCGTATCGCGAAGGTGTATAAGGACGGGAGAACCGGGTTACCTATTAGTAGCTACGTACTTAAGGAACTAAATAGAGTTTTAGTATATAAGACGATTCGAGGAAATAGGATTAGAATCTTCTACTAGAGGGATAGGCCTATAGGTAATAACCTCCTTAATACCGGTTTAGGGTCCCTAACGGGGCGGGGCGAAACGGGGGGGGTCGGGTTAGGGGCGGGTCGGGGCGGGTTTTCGGGGCGGGTTATAAAGCTATAACCCTAACCCGACCCGCCCCGCCAAGATATAAACCCGCCCCGTTAGTTAGGGGCGGGTTTTGAAGGGGGGAACCCGGAGATTTTATACGGAAACCTTAATAACTTTAGAACTACTATAGGTATTTTAGTTTTTTAATAGCCTATAATAATCTCTAGGTTATAGAGTATCTTTTACAAATATAAAAAATATATATATCTATATATATAACCCTATAAAAATCACGTGGAAAACCCGAACGGGGCGAATAGGGCGGGTTCTCCTCTAATCTATAACCCGCCCCGGGACCCCGCCCTAACCCGTTAGAACCCGACCCGCTAACGGGGCGGGTTCTCTACCCTATAACCCGCCCCAACCCACCCCGTTGGGGACCCTATACCGGTTAGGAGTATAGGATAGAATAAGAATAAGGCTAGGATTAAGATACTACTTAATTAGATAAGGATAAGGAATAGGAATAGGAAAAGCAACCCGGTAATAAGGATCTAGATATATTAGTTCGCCGATCCGGACTATAAGTAATTATTCCTAGACTAGAAGGATTCGACCCTAGCTAATACTAGGATTACTAGGAACTACGGAGAAGTATTCGATTCGTAAACGGCTTATAAATACTTATAATATAGAAAAGGAAACGATTAGTAAAGTATATAAAATACTAAGCTAATAAGCCGCTATACTATACCTCAATCGAATCCCTTATTTATATATTAGTATAAAGGAACTTAGTACGTAATCCTAGGGGACCTTTACGCCTCTTTAACCCTCTTCCGCTATATACGCTTTCGACCTTTTAGATCCTTCTCTACTCGGTACTTATTCGATTCTCCTCTATATATTAGGAATTACTACGACCTAATATCCCCTACGGCTACCAAATACATTGGTCTCTACTAAGTAGATACCTATCTAATAAGTAGCTTATAATCTAGGAAACCTTAAGTATATAAGTATCTACTAAAGTCTAGGTCCTTGGTTAAGTCTAATATTAGTTTGGTCCTACTAGTTCTCTAGGAAGTATTTATACCCCTCGAGGTCCTCCCGTACGGTCTACCCTAGGTTCTTTAATAATCTCCGGTTCAAGCCCTAATAAGATTATATTAACTTATTAATCCTACTTAGCCCTTAAGCTTATATCTACGAAACCCCGGATTCACGACTACGGGAATATAATTATCGATCCTTTTATTTAAACCCTCTTACTTATTGATCCTAACTAGTCCTTAAGCTTATATCTACGAAACCTAGAGTTTATACTTAAGAGAATACGTTTACTATTCCTCCTACTCTAGCCTTTTTAATAGCTTCTTACTCTTCGTTAGCCCTCCTAGTAGCGCTAACGGTTTACGTCCTATCCTCTATCTAAGCCTCCCTACTCTTATATTTTAAGATTAGAACAGATCTATATAGTCCTTAGGAGGATAATCCTATAAGTTAAAATAGTCGTATTCTCTTAGTCTTTTACTACTTAGGCTTTCGCTATATCGGCCTTTCGTAACCTTTACCTATTCGCCTCCCGTTCCTCCTTAGTTAAATTAATAGTATCCTCTATTATTGCACCGGTCTAGCTTTACGCTTAAATAGACTTAGTCGGGTATTACTTTCGTAAAACTTAACCTCAGCTATTAAAGGAACTATACCCTAGTATATATATATTATAACGGTTCGATTCTCGGATGGCTAGCTTCGCAGTAGACGTTTATTACTTTTCCTTTTTATTAGTTTTTTTTATATATTAGCCTTTGTTTGCGTTGAACCCAAGTAAAGAGTATAGGAAGTAGGAAGACGAACGTTATAGGACGATATTAAATTTTTTTAGTAGGGGAGGGAGAAGTCTTTTAAGTCGGGAATCTATATTAAAGTCGAGCTGTATTAATAAAAGGAACGAATAAACTAGAATTAAAAAATACGAATAATACTACGTATAATACTACTATAACCGGAAACTATAAGGAAAATTTTAACTAATTACCTCGAAAAGTCCTCCTATCTAACCGACTTCACTTGAACATAACCGTAATAGATTAGGTTATTAGAGTAATACCTAATAATTACTATTACTATCTAGTATACCTCCCGAGGAGCCGCTTCCTATACTAAGCGTTAATACGCGCGACGTGTAGGGCTACTTTAGAAATATAAAGGATCTTTTAATATATTTAATTATTTAAGGAAATGTTTAGGATTTTTTTATATATATTTAGATACTTTGGTATACGCGTTAAGGTTTTATTACTCTTTCGAGTCTTTTCTTACTTTTAAGTTCTTTCTTAGTATCTTAGGATACGAGAAGTTCTATACCCCTTTAAGATTCTTCTTGGTATTTAGGCTTATTAGTTAGTCTCGTATAGTTTTAGCGTATATCTTGAAATACGTTAAGGGTCGACGTATTATCTACCTAGGGAGGGGATGTAAGGGGGATAAAGGTATAAGACTAGAATAGGAAGTAGAATAGGAACGGGATATAGAGATACGGAAAAATATACGAGAAATAATATAGTATACTACCGTAATACTATAATTTATAGTACCCTAATAATTAATAATATAGGAACTAGATCAACGGCGCGTACGTAGGAACTAAGATAGTATAATAATACGATCTAATTCTTATTACTTACGTTAACTCTAGACTCTCTCTTCTTTACTCCTAACTACCTTATCTATCTCTTTACAAACTACCCTACCTATCTCTTTACGAAATACTTAAAGATCCTATTACCTTACCTTTGTGTAGTAGCTAAGCGGTAGAAGTTAATAGTAATCTAATACTATATTATCTATACTTATCTTACCTATAATACTATCTAGTCCTACTATATTATTTATAGCCTTAACTACTATCTATAAGATCGTTTCCTTATTCGTACGAGAACTACTCTTGGTAAAGATTATATCGTACGCTCGTTATAGTAGGCTATAGTATCTCTCTACCTTTCTAAGGGTATAATATACTTCTACTAGTATCTCGTCGTACGATACGCCGAGGATCTTAGCTTAATTCCTAAATTCTACTATATTAAAGTTGGTTTCTAGGTTATATACGATATAGTCTAGTAGTCCTTAGTAGATATTAATCTAATAGTTATATAATATATCCTAAGTATCTCGTACGGATATTAATTTTAGGAACTTAGTAGCCTAGAAAGATATAGTAGTATCTACTACGTATAAAATAGGCTTATTCTTATAAAGATATATTACGTTAATAATAATCTTATAGTTAAAATAATAGTCGTCCTTGATCTTGAATTTAAAGCGACGTAGTAAGTTATTATATAACTAGTATTCTCGGTAAACTTTTTAAATTTAGTAAAGGATATCTTCCTTAATATCTATTAGGGGCTAGTACCCTAGTAGCTAAAGGGAAGGAAGAATAGACTACGAAAGGAGTAGAACCGGAGACCGTACGTTAGTATACGGTCTCCTCGTTAGAGTATAAGAAGAGAGCTCCTCCCCCTCTCTAGCTCGTTAGTTAACTTAGTTCTATCTACTACCTTACCTTTTAGTATATACTAGGGTCTCCTATAATATTAAGTTAACTCTTTTTGTTTTTTCTCTCGACGCGCTCTAGAAGCTACGGAGACTACGATAGACCCTATAAAGGGTAATAGTAGTAATATTACGCCGTATAACTATAGTACTATTATCTAGTAGTTAATAGTATAGTAGTAGGCTTAGGCTACCCGCTTAGAGGAGTAGGAGGCCTAGCTATAGAGGGTATAGGCCGGTCTACTTAAGGTAGATAAGGCCTACGTAGAGCTAAAGGGTAATAATATATCTATCTAGAGCCTAGTCTTAGCTATCTAGGACTATAGCCTAGGCGGATCGGATTCCGTAACGGATAACCTAGTCTACGGACCTCGAGAATAGCGACCGCTATAATAGGATAGGTCTATAGCTACTTTTAGAGATTTTTTTCTCCGGATCTAGAGCTCCTATAGGACGAGGGCCGTATAGAAGCTAGTACTTCCCGCCCCTTTTTACTAGGATACTATGAACGACTACCTAACCTACGAGAAAAGAGCTCGTATAAGGGGTTTTTAGGTAGCTAGCGGCCCTAACGGTAAACGGAACCCTAAGGACTTTCTCTTAGAGATTAAGTATATTTTTACGGACTCTATAGAAAAGACGACGGCCCTAGAAAAGCTAGTAAGCCTAAAATATAACGACGGCTAGCTATAGTAGGATTACTAGCTAATCTTTAACGAACTCCTACTAGTATCTAACGGCTCCTAGTAGAGCGACGAGGTTAAGATATAGTAGCTACGGAAGACCCTCTATTACTAGGATAATATACTTCTAGTAACTATATAGAGGGAGATAGGGTATATCTAATTTACCGTAGAGATTAGACGTATTATATAGAACTATAAATATACTAGCTAGTTCGCTACGCGATTCTCGACCTAGCGGTCTAAGTAGAAGTAGTTAGGCGGTAGCCCCTATACCGCGGCGGCCGTAAGCTTAGCCTTATACGGTAGTACTATAGACGGCGATACTATTATAACCCTAGTACGGGTCGTAGACCGAGCTAAGGCGGCCGCGCCCTACCCCCCTATATAAGGGGGGAGTAGTACTATACTAAGGGCGAAGTAGGTATCTAAGGCGGAGCTAGACGGCCGTAAGGAGAAAGGTCTCTACTTCTAGTATAGAGGGAGCGGGTACCGTATAAGCGACTACGTATACTACCCTACCGAGCGACCCTTCCTAAAGGGGGTAGGAATAAATACCTTAGCGGTCCTAGCTATAACGGAGACCGCCCTAGTTCTAGAGGTTACTAAGTCTAACCCGCTAGGAAAAGGATAGCTCCCCTCTAAAGATAGAGGAAGGGAGTAGGTCGAGTACTAATAGAGGGCTAGGACGCTTACTAGGTAAATATAGACGGAAATAATATACTTATAGATATAGTAATTTATAGTATTTCCTACGTATCTACCCTAATAGACGAAGGCTATTAGTACTATACTATAATAGACGGAGACCTAGCTAAACGGCTCGGACTCCCTAAGGTAGAAAAAACGACGAGACGGATCCGGGGCGCTATAGGCGATATAGCCGGGTCTATATAAAGGGAGTAATGATAACAAGTATAGTAAGAGATAGATTTATAGATAAACTAATAGCTAAGGAGGTTACTCTTCTAGTAGAGTATCCAAATATATATAGGCGTAGTAGGCGTGCTAAGTAGGCGTACGTAATATACTATATTAGTAAGGCGTATACCTTACGTAGGTCTAGTCCTTACAATTATCCCCCCTCCTATAGATCTAGTCCCTAGATCCAATTGTGTAGTATAAAATGTTATATAGTACCCGAGAGGTAGGTATAGTTAGTACTTATCGTATTTAGCGAGCGTACGGATAGGCTATAAGGCCGCCTTGTACGGCTCTAGGCTTTAGGAATTCCTATTATAATACTAAGAATTGTTTTAGTCGACTACTAAACTACTCGTCCGAGGTAAGTAGTCCGTACGTATACTTACCGACTATAATAAATAATTATCTTATAACCTTCTAAAAATTTTTATCCTCCTCCTTTTAATAACAACAACCTATATATACTTAAGCTTTTCGCTTAAAACCTATATATTTCTTATAATCTCGTCGTACCCCTCTCGCTACTTTATATATATACTTAATTATGAACACTTAGTCTATAGAAGAATTCCTAGTCTATAATATAAGGCTTATTACTCCTACATACGTTCGCTGTACGCGGGACCCGGGATATATAACCGCCTATAACGCCCCTATCCTATAGAAGTATAACCGTTATATACGTAGTAGGTATAACTACGTCCTAGTAAGTATACGTATATTTAGCGCGTCCCCAACGCGTCGAGACTTTAGTTGAGTTAAGCTAACTTATTAGGTACCTCCCTAGTTCTACCCTATAGTAAACTAGTTGTTAGAGACGGCGTCGTAGATCGAAGGCGGTAAGTTAGCGTATATTTAGCGCGTCCCCGACGTATTATCTTTTTATTTTATTTTATTTTGTTTTTTTCTTTTTAAGCTAATACTTACTTTCTCTTAGAGGGATTACTAATAGAGGACTACTTAGCTCGCTACTATAAGCGGTTCGACCGTATTACGACTTAGTAGCTTACTACTAAGGGTAAGAAAGGTCGCTTAGGTAAGACTAAGTCTAAGGCCGATAACAATTCCCCCGCCGCGCTCGCCCTACTAGAATAACGCGTGGCGATAGATACCCTTAAGGACCTTACTAACTAGCTAAGGTATATAGTAAGTTCGAAGTTCGAATAGTTTGATATTAGTAATAGTTTAATATTACCCTTTACTTGTCATCTACTAATCGTACGTAGAATAAGGATATTACCCTCCCTACTCGTAATAGCTAATTCCCTAAGGACTAGGTCTTATCTAATATACCTATATCGATAGGTAGGTAGCGCGTTATACGTAAAGACCCTACTACGGGTATACGTAGCGTCGGCGACGACGCTATCTACGACTTCTAGAACCTCTAGGATAAAGAGGAGGAGGATAGGGATAAGGATAAGAATAGGGATAAGGAAGATAGTAGGGGGGTAGAGGTAGAGGTAGATAAGGAAGATAGGGATAGAGATAACCCTATAGAGACCTAGAGGGCTAGCTCTCGGAGTAGTACTAGTAGTAGTAGTAATAGTACTACTATTAGCTAGGATAATAATAATAATAATAATATATTAGACGGCTAGCTAGGAGGCTAGTACTCTAACTCTAGGTTTCGGATATATTTGGCTAGCGTTATTAGTATATAGCGGCTAGCTTTAGTATAATCTATATTTATACTTATATCCTATATTTTCTTTCTTTTCTTTTTAACTAGTAGTAGTACGCGCTTAATACGCGCTTACTATATATTACCTACCCGCGCCGCTTCTCGGCAATTAACTCTACTCTCCTTAATTTTTATATCTTTAAGATCTTCTTAGCCCGGGGTTCTTAGGCTCTGTTTAGGAGGTATCTATAGTTCTAGTACTTCCTATATGGGGTACCTAGGCTTCAAAATCTTGAATTATCTCTTTTAAGTTCCCTATTTCCTTCCCTCGGATCTACTAGTTGAAGTTATCTAGGTATCCTACCTACTTTACGAGATATTTACGTACGGCCCCCTTACGCCTCGCGTTAAGGATTTCTTCGATCTCCTATTCTTCTTTACCCTCTACTAACTCTAGTAGGGGTAAGTGCTTAATCTCCTCCCCTACTCTCTAGTAGTATTTCTCGAGGAGGGACACCCTAAATACAGGGTATATTTTTATAGTAGGTAGAAGTTGGAGCCTATAAGCCTATACTCCTATAGGCTCTAGTACCCTAAAAGGTCCTATTATCCGCTAGGATAGCTTCTTACTTAGGGTTTTCAAGCGAAGGTTCTTAGTTAATACTAGAACAAGGTTACTCTTGTTGAATTATATAGGCTTATACTTCTTATTATACGAGGACGACTACGCTTTAGTTGCCTTTTACTAGTATACCGTAAGCTTAGCGCGTAGGAGGTATAGCCCCTCGATACGGTCTTTTACGGCTAGGACTTCTTTACCCTTAGGCCTCTCTTTTAGGTTGAAATATATCTTAGGGTTATACCTATATATAGCTATAAAGGGGGAGATTCCCGTAGAGGAATACTTACTATTATTATACGTAAACTCAGCGACTAGGAGGAGCTTAGCCTACGTACTCTAGTTTTCCGAATAGAAAGCCCTAAGGTATTCCTAAATTGTCTAGTTTTACCTCTCGGTTTACCTATCTATCTATAGATAGAAGGCTATACTTAGGCGTCGCTTAATCCTCGTATAGTAGTATAACTCCGACTAGAAACTTCCCGTAAATCTAGAGTCTCTATTAGAGACAATTCCCCTTAGAGCCCCGAACCTTATAAAGACCTTATCTACTAAGATCTCTACTAGATCTATAGTAGTTAGCTTCTTAGTTACTAGGATATAGAGCGCTATCTTCGTATAGTAGTCTAGGAGTACTAGTAACGTATCGTACGCCCGGCCGGCAACCTTGCTAGCCGGGACCCCGCTTATAAAGTCTATAGTTAACTCCTACTATAGCCCTTCTAGTTAGGGGAGGGACTATAAGTCCCTAAAAGGCGCGTACCTCTTAACTTTAGTTCTCTAGTAGACTTCGTAAGTCTTAATATACTCGTCTACGTCGCGAGATATATACGTCTAGAAATACTTTCGCGTAAGTAAATTATAGGTTCAAGTAACCCTAAAATGGCCCGCAAAGGTATTATTATAGTATAGCCTTAATAGCTCTTATCTAACTATAGCGTTATTTGGGATAAAGATCTTTCCTCTAAAGGTAATATATCCTAATACTAGTCTTAACTATTGGTAGGGGCCTATCGGCTTATTTAGTAAGTCTACGTAGACCTTACGAACTGTAGGGTCTTTACGTTGAAGTTCCTAGAATCCTAATAGTATATTAGATAGGTCTATATAGGTATATTCTCCTTGAAGGACCTTACGTACGCGGATACGTATAGTACCTGGTCTTATAGCTAGTTCCCCCTAGCTAGAGACGGGATAGATTTAGTAAACCTAACTCGTAGCGTTACTACTCGATAACTACGAGACGTATACGCTCGAGTCTAGTCGCGTCCGTCTAGCGACCGCGGTACCTTTGTACGGGGTATAAACTAGTTATATTTCAACCCCCTAGGTCTACTAGGTAGTTAGACTCTCTACTACTACTATTCTTAGTATTAGCCCTAGCTTTTTCTAGAGGGTAGGGAGGAGGGTACTCTCCTATTATACTAGGGCTTCGTAATTAGGGCATCTCGAAGGCGCGTCTACTAGGTTCTTTATACCTAGCCTATAGGTAATAACGAAATTATAGGCCGCTAGTAATATAGTCTAGCGGGCCTAGCGGCTATTTAGCTACTTTAGCTTACTAAACCCTAGGAGGTTATTATAGTTAGTAAGGACCTTAATAGGGTATATACTCCCTTTAAGGTAATATCGCTAATACGAGAAGGCCGCTATAATAGCGAGTAGTTCCTACTCGTAGGTTTTATAATTATACTCCGTAGGGGTCAGCTTCCTTAACTAGAATACAATTAGATACTAGTACCTAGTATACTAGGGTTAGGTAAGGATTATAGCGGCCGCTATAGTAGAGGTATCTATCTCTATCCTAAGCCGCCGGTTTAGGTTAAAGTGTCGTAGTAGTAGGGTAGTTATAAAGGCGTCGATAAGGGTACGAAACGTGTACGCGGCCTCTATTAGCTATCGGAAGGATCTATATTACTTACTATTTTTCGAACCTTTGAATAGCTCTATAAGCGGCGCTACGATCCGCGAGTAGCGTACGATAAACCTACGGTAGAAGTTATAGAATCCTAGAAAGACCTAGACCTCTATATAGGTTTTTAGCTCTAGCTATTCCGCTATAGTTACGACTCGCTTACGATCTATCTAGACTCCGCTAGTATTAATAATAAACCCTAGGAATTCGACTTCTTCCGTAAAGAACTTATACTTTTTAAGGTTACTATAGAGTCTAAATTGTCGTAGCCTCGTTAGTACCTCGCGTACGTATTATATATATTCCGATCTAGTTTTGGAGTAGATTATTATATTATTAAGGTATACTATATAGATACTATCTATCAATCCGCTCAAGGCCTTATTAATATAAGCTTAGAAGGTTATAGGGGTATTAGTAAGTCTAAAAGGTATAACGAGGTACTCGAAGTAGCCGTACTACGTATAAAACGTAGTCTTCTATTCGTCTCCTAGGCGAATTCGGATTCGGTAGTAAGTATTCTTTATATCGAGCTTAGTATAGTACCGTACGCCTTATAAGCGGTCTAGGAGCTCTAAGATTAGGGGGAGAGTATACCTATTTTTAATAGTTACCTTATTTAGCCCCCTATAGTCTATATAGAGTCTAAGGTCTCCTCCCTTCTTTAGTATAAAGAGGATCCTAGCCCCTATAGGGCTAGTAGAAGGTCGTATCTATCTACTCGTAGTTACGTCGCTAAGGTACTATCGTAGAATACTAAGCTTCTTTACTAAAAGGTTATATATTTTTCCGAAGGGGGGGTCTACTATAGTTTCGATTACGTATTCCGCGCCCTCTATAGTTAGTATACGAGTAGTAAGCTTATTATTAAAGTCGTCTTTAAAGTCCTCGAATTCTAATAGGAGGGATATTATTATAGGTTCTTCTTCTTCGAATTTGTCGACGCTTAGGATTAGCGTAATATCCTCGCTCCGAAGTTCGAAGATAGACGCTAGGTCTTCCTTAAGTAGTTCTTTAGCTAAGACTAGCTAGACCTAGCTCCCTATACTCTTAAACCGCTATCTCGTTTCGCTAGTATCTAACTTAATACCCGCGTTATATAGGGCTAGTATACCTACGATATAGCTTTACCCTAGCCTTTCTAATACGTAGAATTCTACCTCAACCTTCTTAGTAACCCCTAGGCAATCTATAGCTTACTAGATCGCTTTATATACCCCTAGGTATCCCGCGTACTCTCCGCCTCCCTACCGTATCGGTGGAGCTAGGATATCGATAGCTTCTAGATCTATTTCGAGGGCCTAGATAGGCCTAATAATATTAACTTCTATACCTATATCCAAAAGGGTTATTACTAAGTATTGGGAGGTTAGGCTATAGAGAATAGCCTTAGTAGTAATAGACTTCTATACGGCTAGCCCTTACTTCCTAGAACTTAGGAGTACCCGACTTATAGCTTTGCTCCCCTAGCTAGGGTTACCTACGGTTCGATCCTGCGTCGTATACGCGGTTAAGGCGACGCGGACTCGTTTCCCGCCGGGTTATAGTACTAGTCTAAGGCTAGTTTAGTAATTTCCCTCTCTTTTTTAGGTTCCTTATAGTTATTAGTATAGTAGCCTATCTACCTATAGTTAAAGTACTAAATGGTAGTAAGGTCCTTATTACTACCCTTAGGCTAGATTAGGGTCCCCAACGGGGCGGGGCCAAACGGGGGGGGGCGGGTTAGGGGTAGGGTAGGGCGGGTTTTCGGGGCGGGTTATAAGTATAAAACCCTAACCTAACCCGCCCCGCTAAGCTCTCAACCCGCCCCGTTAGATAGGGGCGGGGTCTCGTAACCTAACCCGTTACAACCCGTATATAATACCGTTAGTATATTTAGAATATACGCGGTATTTCTAGTAGTCTTCTAGTAGTTAAAAAGAGTCTTCTAGTAGTTATAACGATAGTCGAAATATTTCTAGTAGTCTTCTAGTAGTTATAGAGCTTATAATAAGTTATATTATAACTAAATCTACGGCTCGAAAGTCAAGAGCTTGAAACTAAGTACGACGAGCTCCGCTCCTAGTTATAGGGCCCTTATTATTACCTTTATAACTACGTCGGCTATTGACTATCGCCTAAAGATCTATACTACCTCTAGGTAATACTACTAGTAGTCTTATAGCGCGACCCCTCCTACGCCTTCCTATACTTCGGGTAGTAGCTTAGGTTCGCTAACGTATTATAATACGACTACTAATACGATCTCCTATACCCTTAACTATTTCGAGCCGCTTACCTAATAGATACTTATTATCCCGTCGTAATCCATTCGCTAACCTCTATATAGGGGGAGAAGCTCCTTTAGCTAGTAGTAGCGTATTATTAGGGTCCGTAGTATCCTCCCTATCGCTGATTTTATCTAACCTCTATATCTCGTTAACTATACGAATAAGTTCCTTAGTCTATTTAGCTCGCTTAGTAGCTAATTTATCTTTAGTTATATAAATATCCCTTCTCCCCATTGAATAGTAGTTAAGTATATACTACTTAGAATCTACTATCTACTTATAGTTACTTACTATTAACGTACTAAGAACCTATACGCTATATAACTTATTATCCGTATTAAAGTTACTAGTAATACTAAACTCTCGTTTAATACTAATACCGGCCGCTTGGATAGTAAAGAGATCCTTTACCATTATTACTATCCGTAGGAACCGGTACTTAATAGATCTCTATTACTAGAATAGTTCCTTAAGATCTGGCCGTACTTTATCTAGGGATTATTAGCGACTACTAGAAGACTACTAGGGACTAGGGTTTTCGCTTACTCTATAAGCGATACTCATCGAACTCTCGCTATATATCTATTACTACGCGCGTCGCTATTAGGCGCGTATTATACTTAGTAGAAGGCTCTACTACCGTACGGAGATCTATAACCGAATCGAGGTTAATATACCCTCGTTAGAGCGATAATAGGACTTTAACGCGGTATATTACTAGGTTTCGCTGCGTATATTAAGTATTATATAGAACGTATAGTTCCGTCTAATAATATACCTACTAATCGAGTAGATCTTCTAGTATAGGCTACTATTTAGGCTAGTTCCAAGTATTAAGCTTGTAACGAGGATAGAGTAGGATTACTATACTATAGTACTTTCTAGCCTATATATTAGACGTTGTACTATAGTAGACCCTAAGCTTATCTACCGCCTTACTATATACCCGACTAATCTCTTACTTCTACCGACGGTTCTTATCTCTAAGCCGTTCCTCTATATTCTCGAGGTATATAAATAGTCGATTATAGATATCGAAGACCGAGTAGATTATTAGGTTACGCGTAGAGCTAATAAGCTACGTATATACCGCGAAGGGACGGAGGATAGTAATAAGGTAGGAAACTTAGCCCTATTTATCTTCGCTTAGGCTAAGGTATCGATATTCCTTATCTATAAATTAATTAATCGGGTCTCTTAATCTTAGAAGTCGTATAAGTATATAGTACGTCGAGTCCTATCTCGTCTTAATATCTTAGGTATATCGTAGAAGTCGAATCTTAGCCGGAATAGGGTGGTAAGCGCGATACTAGATTATTTAAATCTCCGAGAATATAAGCTATCGGCCTTCGCTTAAGTTAATAAAGATCGTAATTTAACGGGCCTTTACAACCGTATATAGTAGCTTAATAGAAGAATTAGTATTACGAAACTACTAGGAGACTACTAGGAGACTACTAGGAGACTACTAGGAGACTACTAGGAGACTACTAGGAGACTACTAGGAGACTACTAGGAGACTACTAGGAGACTACTAGGAGAATACTAGGAGACTACTAGGAGACTACTAGGAGGCTAAAAGAAGGAAAATAACTTATACTACGCTTAGAGTTAGTAAACTCCCCCCTAGTAATTACTAGAACCCTCTCCTCTTCCTCCGCCTCCTAGTTCCTAATAAACTCCTCCTTTTTCGGCCGATACTTGATATCTACGAGGAGACTATTATAATATAGTTATATAATATAAGAGATATAGGGATATAGCGCGATCTCGTTTACTATATTAGGAATGTCCCTACTAAGTACCTTAATATATTTATTCACCGACTATACTATTGTTTTGTTATTCGACGCGTTATCCGTAGTAAAAGCAATAACCCTAGTACCGAGATTAAAATACTTAAGGCGCGCTATTATAACTCTAGCAAGGTCCCTACTAGTATAAGCGCTATAGTAGGGCTCGAAACTAATCAAAGCTTCTATTAGGGTCCAATTATAAACCTAGTATACTTTAATTATAAGGAAGCTATTCCGGCGCGGCGTAGACTATCCGTCGAGGACGATTAAGACTTTCTAAGGTACTAGTAGGAGGCGTTTACGGATAGACTCCTCTAACTTCTTTCGTAGGGTAAGGATTTTATTAGTAATAGTTAATAACGAAGGGAGCCGTCGCTTAGGTTCGAGGTATATAACTAGGCGTAGGAATTCCAAGTTATCGATAGTTATTAATAACTACTTGTATATAATAATCGTACGAAGGAGTTGTTCGTCGAAATTAGCTAGGGATAGTATAAGGCTTCTAGCGTTCGCTATCTTAGTCCTAACTCGTCGATTCTAGAGTGGAATGTTAGTAGAACTAAAATTAGAAAACCTAGTAGTCTCCTAGTAGTCTTACGGCTGCCCTTAGGCCCTCTTCTATAGTTAGCTATACTATTCCTCGCGCTAAGGAGGTCGATAGACATGCCCTCGTCTTTACGTAAGAACTAATTTAACTAGTTCTATTCTTATATAGATATTTTACGACTAGATCGCATCGTATATAGATAGTACGAGGCTTACTAGAAATACAAAGAGCGCCTTTAATAAAATACTACTAGCCCGTAGCTCTCCTATCAGCTCCCTATACTAGAAGGTTAGGGGTAGGGACTAATATATTTTCCCGGTACTATCGTATTGTAATCCACTAGTTATAGAACTACTTAGAGTTATTTAGTATCTATTTAAAATAGGCGTCGTTTTTACCTACTAATAGTAGGTTACCTATAGGAGGAGGGACGTAGGTTACTAAAGATAATAAAGCTATAATAGAGAAGTAGTATTAGTTAAGAAGGAATAGTATATAAGTAGTATCTCTTATTTAAAGCTACTATTATATTTATAGGAAGTACCAAGAATATAGCTAAGCTATTTTAGGTTCTATAAGGCTAAGAAACTATTTAATAAAGTATAAATATAAAAATACAACTTTAACACGTAGAGATATAAATATATTAATAGTATTTACGGTTTTATATATATATCTTCTATAAATCTGCTTACTTCTAGATAATATTATTATATACTAAGCTCGGAATATATTTTTGAATAAAAATTGAATATATTTATTCAATCTTTTTTCAAAAATATATAGCTAGCCGTTTATTCTTTAATAAAGTAATTCTTCAACAAAGTAATTCTTTAATAAAGTAATTCTTTAATATATTATTAAGGAGAGATACTTATTTATTAACTATTATAGAAATATTCTTCTTATATATAAAGAGCAAGTGATTCATAATTTAAATATAAGCCTAGTAGTCTTCTAGTAGTTAAAGAGGGAGATATTGGTATAGAATATATTATTTACTAGTATACTAAATAAAATATATCCTCCTAGCTCCGAATTTATTAAATCAACTCTTCTTCTTATTACTACGAAGCCTCCTCGCCAATTCTATATCCTTAGACTAAATTGTGACACGATTTGCATAAATAGTATAGAGGTTAGTATCTAGGAATAATATATTAGTACTAGTACTAGTATAATAGGTTAAAATATAACTTACCTTTAAAAAGACTAATAAGATAGTATTCTACAGCCTCTTAGAGTACTTATATTATAGTTACTTGAAATCGAAGGTCTTCCTTAAAATTATATACAACCTCTCGAACAACCCTACTAAATAGTGTTTTCTATATAAGGAGGTTAGTACTCTTCTAGTAGCGGCGGATCTTACGTAGAGCAACGGCTAGAAAGCGTTAGAGACTACTAGGATACTACTAGGAATTCTACGTAATATATAATTCTAACTTACTTCCTAGCTTATAACGGTAGGGCTTTCTTATACTACCTATATTACTTTTACCTTTCCTAGCAAATTGTTTTCGAGTAGCTAATCCCCCTAAAGGCTTTACTAGGGCCTTACTACTAGTAGTATTTCGAGCCTTAAGCGTAGATCTTCTTCTAGTAGCTATAATAGTACTTTTACTAGTACTAGTAACTACCTTACTAGCTATTAGTCTCTTTACTAGTATCTTTCTTACTAGTATCTTTTTTACTACTAGTTCCTTTCTTACTAGTCGTAGTAGTAGTAGTACTACTACTACTACTTCTGCTACTACTACTTCTGTTACTTCTACTACTACTACTAATACTACTACTACTAATACTACTACTACTAATACTACTAGTAGTAGTAGCCTTAATTTAGGAATAGAATCTAAGGGTTCGCTAGGATCTTCTAGTATTTAAGTATTAAGTATTGCCTGGTTAGAATCCTATATTTAAGTAGTATCTAGCTTTTTTATAGTAGTATCTAACTCTCCTCTAATAGTATCTAACTCTTGAGCATTAAGTATTACCTAGTTAAAATACTATAGTTGAGTAGTATCTAGCTTTTTTATAGTAGTATCTAGCTCTTCTCTAATAGTATCTAACTCTTAAGTATTATTAATTAGGTCTTTTAGAGTAGTTTCTAGGTCTTCTTAAGTATCCTTAAACTTATTATCTTCTTTATCTAGCTCTTTAGATTTTGGTGTTTTAAATAGGGTCTTTTCCCTAGAAGTCGGGTTCTTTATCTTAGTCTTCCTATACTTACTAATAATATTTCTATTATTATCTACTATCTTAAGATCTAAGGCTTACGAAGGTAAGGAAATACTTAAGGAATAGCTAGTACTTCTAGTTCTAAGTAGCTCTTCTTTAATTTGGGTACTAGCCGGCTAGGAATTAAGATCTAGATCGCCTAGACTACTAGGATAACTAGGGTCCCCAACGGGGCGGGTTGGGGCGGGTTATTAGGTAGGGAACCCGCCCCGTTAGCGGGTCGGGTTTTAACGGGTTGGGGCGGGGTCCCGGGGCGGGTTATAGTTTAGAAGAAAACCCGCCCCGTTCGCCCCGTTCGGGTTTTCCACGTGATTTTTATTAGGTTATATATATAGATATATTAATATATTTTATTCCTATTAGGTAGAGTATAACCTAGAGACTATAATAAGTATTTAAAAAATTAAAATATATATAATAGATCTATAGTTATTAAGGTTTCTAGAAAAAATCTCCGGGTTCCCCCCTTAAAAACCCGCCCCTAACTAACGGGGCGGGTTTTAGGCTTGGCGGGGCGGGTCGGGTTAGGGTTATAGCTTTATAACCCGCCCCTAAAACCCGCCCCGCCCCGCCCCTAACCCGACCTACCCCGTTTCGCCCCGCCCCGTTAGGGACCCTAAGGATAACTACTAGGCTCTACTAGTTTAATTAGAGGAGAATCTAGTAGAGTATTAGGGGCTGGTGCCCTAGTAGCTAAAAGGAAGGAAGAATAGACTACGAAAGGAGTAGAACTAGAGACCGTACGTTAGAGTACGGTCTCCTTATTAGAGTATAAGGAGAGAGCTCCTCCCCCTCTCTAGCTCGTTAGTTAACTTAGTTCTATCTACTACCTTACCTTTTAGTATATACTAGGGTCTCCCGTAATATTAAGTTAACTCTTTTTATCCTTTTTTTTTTTTTTTCTCTCTCGACGCGCTCTAGAAGCTACGGAGACTACGATAGACCCTATAGAGGGCGACGGCAGCGATATCACGCCGTATAACTATAGTACTATTATCTAGTAGTTAATAGCGTAGTAGTAGGCTTAGGCTACCTGCTTAGAGGAGTAGGAGGCCTAGCTATAGAGGGCGTAGGCCGGTCTACTTAAGGCGGACAAGGCCTATATAGAGCTAAAGGGTAACGACGTATCTATCTAGAGCCTAGTCTCGGCTATCTAGGACCGCGGCCTAGGCGGATCGGACTCCGCGACGGATAACCTAGCCTATAGACCTCGAGAATAGCGACCGCTATAATAGGATAGGTCTACGACTACTTTTAGAGATTTTTTTCTCCGAATCTAGAGTTCCTATAGGACGAGGGCCGTATAGAAGCCGGTACTTCCCGCCCCTTTTTACTAGGATACTATTAACGACTACCTAACCTACGAGAAAAGGGCTCGTATAAGGGGATTTTAGGTAGCTAGCGGCCCTAACGGTAAACGGAACCCCGAGGACTTTCTCTTAGAGATTAAGTATATTTTTACGGACTCTATAGAAAAGACGACGGCCCTAGAAAAGCTAGTAAGCCTAAAATACAACGACGGCTAGCTATAGTAGGATTACTAGCTAATCTTTAACGAACTCCTACTAGTATCTAATAGCTCCTAGTAGAGCGACGAGGTCAAGATATAGTAGCTACGGAAGACCCTCTATAACTAGGACAATATACTTCTAGTAACTATATAGAGGGAGACGGGGTATACCTAATTTACCGCGGAGATTAGACGTATTATATAGAACTACGAATATACTAGCTAGTTCGCCGCGCGATTCTCGACCTAGCGGTCTAAGTAGAAGTAGTCGGGCGGCGACCCCTATACCGCGGCGGCTATAAGCTTAGCCTTATACGGTAGTACTATAGACGGCGATACTATTATAACCCTAGTACGGGTCGTAGGCCGAGCTAAGGCGGCCGCGCCCTACCCCCCTACGTAAGGGGGGAGTAGCGCTATACTAAGGGCGAAGTAGGTATCTAAGGCGGAGCTAGACGGCCGTAAGGAGAAGAGTCTCTACTTCCGGTACGGAGGGAGCGGGTACCGTATAAGCGACTACGTATACCGCCCCGCTAAGCGACCCTCCTAAAAGGGGGTAGGGATAAATACCTTAACGGTCCTAGCCGTAACGGAGACCGCCCCGGTCCTAGAGGTTACCGAGTCTAACCCGCTAGGAAAAGGATAGCTCCCCTCCGAAGATAGAGGAAGGGAGTAGGTCGAGTACTAATAGAGGACTAGGACGCTTACTAGGTAAATATAGACGGGAATAATATACTTATAGACGTAGTAATTAATAGTATTTCCTACGTATCTACCCTAATAGACGAAGGCTATCAGTACTACGCTATAATAGACGGAGACCTAGCTAAACGGCTCGGACTCCCTAAGGTAGGAAAAACGACGAGACGGATCCGGGGCGCTATAGGCGATATAGCCGGGTCTAGTATTTAGGGGGTAGTCGCCCTAAAACTTAAGATAGCCGGCTTCGAGTAGGTAGTCTACGTATACTACGTCCCTAAACTAGCCTTTCCGGTTATTTTAGGGAACCCCTAGAAGGTATATAACCGTATCCGGATAGCGCCCGACGAAGGCCGGCTATACTACGGGCGGGTAGTAAGGTAGGTAGCGGAATCCGCCCCTAAGGCGGTAGAAGACGGCGACCCTTATACGGTAGCCTATCGATCGGAGAGCTCCGGCGGGGACGCTACGCTAATACTAACGGAATAGGTATAGCCGGAGACCGATAACTTCGTAGTTACGCTAGTAACCTTCTATATTAAAAAGGTAGAAGACGGTTATTCGGTAATAGTCGCCGCTATAGTAATAGAGGACTTCGAGAAGACTATAACGGAGAAAAGGCCTAATACGGAGGCGGAACTCCGCGCGTAACTCCCCCTAGAGGTTTACGATATAATCCCGCTATTTTTAAGCCTAGAGGCGGAAAAACTCGCCCCCTACTAGCTAGGGGTAGACTATAGAATCGAGCTACGTACGAAGCCTAACGGGATAATAGAGTCCTTACTATAGGGGCCGCTCTATAGTATATCTAAGGAGGAGCTCCTAGTCCTACGGAAAACGTTAAACGAGCTACTAGCTAAGGGGTTTATTCGGCTATCGAGCTCGGACGGTAGGGCGCTAGTACTTTTTGTCCGGAAACCCGTAGGGGGCCTAAGGTTCTACTATAACTATAGAGTACTTAATATAGTAATTAAGGAGGATAGATACCCTCTTCTACTTATTTCGGAGACCCTCCGGAACCTCGCGGGCTATACCTACTTGTTAAAGGTAGACGTAGTAAGCGTATTTTAGAAGCTTAGGATAGCCCGGGGTTACGAGTATAAGATAGTATTCCGGACTAGATATAGGCTATTCGAGTAGCTTATAACTCCGTTTGGTTTAGCCGGGGTACCGTCTAGTTTTTAACGGTATATTAATATAGTACTTCGGAAGTTCCTCGACGAATACGCCTCGGCGTATATAGACGATATACTAATCTATACCTAAGGGAGCCGTAAAGACTATTTCGAGAAGGTACGTACCGTTCTTTAGGCGCTTTAGGACGCAGGCCTATACTTAGACCCCGCGAAGAGCGAATTCGCGAGAAAAAATATTAAGTATCTAGGTTTTATTATTTACGCCGATAGGGGGGGCCTTTAGGCCGACCCGGAGAAGGTTTAAACCGTCTAAGAATAGGTAGTCCCGCGTAACTAGAGGGAGGTACGTAGGTTCCTAGGATTTACGAACTATTACCGAATATTTATTAAGGGCTACTCTACGCGCGCCGCCCTACTTACGTTACTAACTAGGGTAAATACTACGTTCGCCTAGGACGAAGCGGCCTAGGCGTCTTTCGACGATTTAAAGGAGTATTTTATAAGTACTCCAGTACTACGATAATAGGATCCCGCGCTTTCGATATTTCTAGAGGCCGATAGTAGCGGCTTCGCGCTAGGCGGGATTCTAAGCTAGGAGACCGGCGGGGTTCGCTACCTAGTCGCTTTCTATTTAGAAAAACTAAATAAGGCCGAAATCAATTACGATATCTATAATAAAGAGTTACTAGCCGTAGTCTAGTACCTATAGTACTAGGATACGGAGCTTCGTAGCTATAGTCTATTTATAATTATAACGGATTATAGGAACCTAGAATACTTTATAAAAAAGTAAAGGCTATCCGAGCGATAGATACGGTTCGCGGAGACCCTAATAAGATATAGGTTCTCTATAGTATATCGCCCGGGGTTAGAAGTAATAGTTCTAGATACGCTATCTAGACGAGATTAGGATAACCTAGATTACTACGATTATACTTCGAGGGTCTAATAGCTAATCCTAGAGGCTAGCCTAACTAAGTATACGCTAGCCGCCCCTATAGCGACGGGATACGGGGTTTTCGGTATAGGTCGAGGCCTATTCTAGGAAGACGCCCTCAACGAGCTCTAGGATAGGGTAGTTACTAAAGATATATACTATTAATAGGTATTCTAGGCGGTATAGTCCGGCGAGCGAGCTATTCCTACCGGGGCCCGTATTAAGATTTAAATCGCGGACTATAAGATCGATGCCTAAGGCCTATTACGATACCGGGGAAAGCTATAGGTACCCGGCGCCCCGTTTATAATAGACGTAGAGCGAAAGGAGTCGGACGATAATATAAGGAGTCTAGATAATTTAAGGACTAAGCTAATTTAGAAGAACTATAACTCCGCGGTAACTAGTTACCTAGATAGGGAGAATACGCTCTCCGTTATAGGCCGAGACTTCTACTAGCTACTAATAGCCTCGTATATACGGAGGTTTATACGGAACTATAACGGCTATAGCCGTAATAAGGTTTAGCGTAGCACTAAATACGGTCTCCTATAGTCGCTCCTAGTCCCTAAGAGATTTTTCTCGGAGTTATTAATCGATTTTATAGTAGAACTCCCGGAGTCCAACGGCAATACAAACCTCTATATAATAAAGGATAGGCTAAGTAAGACCGTAGTTTTTAAAGCGATACCTACTACTAACGCGGAGGCTTACGCCGAGATGTTCCTGAAATAATAGGTACGCTACTATAGGCTACCTAGGGTAATAATATCGGACCGCGGAAGGAACTAGACGGGCGCCTTCTAGAGATACTTCTATCGCCTATTAGGGGTCGAGTAGCGGTTAAGTAGCGTATACTACCCCTAAACGGACGGAGGCCCGGAGCGCCTTAACTAGGAAGTATAGGCGTACCTATAGTACTTTATAAACTTTAACTAGAATAACTAGGCCTAGTAGCTACCCGTAGCCTAGTTAGCGGTAAACGGCCGATACTATACGGGAATCGGTATATCGCTATTTTTTGCGATATACGGCTTTGAAGCCCCTACGGCTATACCGTTAGAGGAGGTAGCCGTAGAATCCGCCCCGATCCCCGCTAAATAGAGGGCTAAAGAATTCGTTCGGAGGATAGGGAGGATTACGGAGCTATACTAATCGCTAATAGGGGTTTCGTAATAGTAATAGGAGGAGTCCTATAATAGGCGGTAGGTCCCCGCCTAAAGGTTCTAGGTCGGCGATAAAGTATAGCTAGACCTAAGGAACTACGGTAGCGAGAGGCCGAAAAAGAAGCTAGACGCGCGATACGCTAAATATACGGTAGCCGAAGTTATTAGCCCGATATCCGTACGGCTTAAGGGTATCCCTAGCGGGATATATAATATATTTTACCCCGACCTTTTACGGCGGTACCTAGACGACCTACTACCCGGGTAGGTTATCGACGACTCCTAACTAGGCCCCGTGCTACTAGAGTCGTACGAGGAGTTCGAAGTAGAGAAGATCCTATATACTAGGAAGTCTAGGCGGGAACGAGGGCGCGAGACCCTAGTAAAATAGCGCGGTTACTACGATATAACGTAGGAGCCGCTAGAAACTATAGAGGATACTATAGCTATAAACGAGTTCAAACTAGTTTACGGACCCGTACGAGAAAACGATAGCCCCCTATAGGAATTCGGTAGAGGGCGGCTAAGAAGGAGCGGGCGTACGAGGCTATTACGGTAAGTTATATTCTAGGTATTTACTAGGAGTTAGAATTGGAGTTTAATTTTAGAATATTTTTTTTATTTATTTTAGGGTTTATCTAGACCCCTCCGGTTTTAGTACGGGCGGCGACAGCGGAACGCTACTACGCGTACCTATAAAAAAGAAAAAGAGAAAAGAGAAAGAAAGAAAAAGCGTAAAAGGAACCCCCCCCCCTTCTCTCCTCCCTTAGTTATAGTTGGACCGCCGGGGTCCCTATACCTAAGAGCCGGGTACTAGACTAGCTATTATAAAATTTATTACCGCTACCTCGAAGGTAGTAGTAGTAGTAGCGGCGACCGTTCTATTTTATACGGTTAGTAGGAGTATTAAGAAGGGGAGCTTATATAGCTTACGGCGGGACGAGGGCCTAGTCTACTAGGGACCGGAGGAGCTTATAGGCCTTAAGGGCGGTAACTAAGCTAGATAAGGCGGACTCGCTATAGACGGTTAGCGTATATTAACGAACGGGCTACGAGATATACCTTTAGTCTTAACCCGACCGGGTCTACGCGGCGTACGCTAGACTAGCGAGCTAGGGCCTAATCGGTTAGTAGGAGAAATAAGACGGACTACGAAACGTATATTAGGGTATACTAAGCCTAGTACCGAGTATAGTACGTATAGGCGAGTAAGGGCCGGTAGCGCTTACCGTTATCCTATCGATAGTTAGCCGGAGTCCGAGTTTATTTTACTAGTTAACTCTTACGGGCGGGAGCTTCTAGTAGCGGTAGTCTCGGCTATTAGACGTATATATAGTATAATAAATACGGCGCTAAGCCTAGAAGCGAGGATTAGTAAACGGTTACCGTAAAAGATTAGCGTACGTACGGTCCCGACTAACTAGTCGGCTATAGTAGCGGGGTAAGTAAGGGTAGCGCGGGCGGTATTCTTCTTCTAGCGGCGGGCGGCGGTATTCTCACGGGCGGCGGGGGTACGACGGGCGGCGACGGGTAAGGAGGTAAAGGATAAGCGACCGGAGATAGAGGTATAGGTAGAAGTAATAGCGGCGGTAGTATAGTTAGACTCTAGCGAAGACGGGGCGGGCGTCGTATTAGCGGCGTCGGCGGTAACGGCGGCGGGGTCCTAGGTAGGTAGCTAGGGGTCTTAGACGAGCGGCTAGGTATCCTAGGCGGGTAGCTAGAAATTATAGGCGGGCGGCTAAGGATTATAGGCGGGCGGCTCGGTATCCTAGGCGGCGGTAGGACCCGTCCCTAGAGGAACGGATAATAGCTACGTAGAATAGGTCGGTAGCGGTAGAGGAGTAGAGACTCTCGCGCCTCTAAAGAGGGCGAAGAAGTAGGAATCTATAGTAGCGGGTAGAGAGGAAGTAGGGGGCGGCGTAGAACTACTAGAAGATATAGTAGGAGTAGTAGTAGTAGCGGCGGTAGTACGACGGGCTAAATACGGTTAGTTTGAAGTAGAGGCCGCTATATTAGTACTAGGTAGGAGATACTTACTATATATATATATAGTATATATATATATATATATATATAAGGGCTTAATAAAAAAAAAAAAAAAGCCTAGGGGATAGGGGTATTTATACCCTTTAGGAGATACTAATTAAGGTATAATTACGCGTATAATTATATAGTAGTCGATAGTAACTTCGAGGGGGATCGAATTAGTATTATCTAAGAGGGTTTATAAGCGATACGAGAGAAACCTATAGAAGCCGGCCAAATTACCCGGGCTACCCGGTCCTAGGACGGGGGCCAGCCGAAAGACGTACTATAATAGTTAGGATACGTCTAAATAGCTGGTTACGCGGACCGGAGACTCCTCTATAGGAGTTACGGGGACCGGAGACGCCTCCGGCGTAGGTAGACTCTATTCCTAACAACTAGGAAGGTAGGAGGATAGGTTACTATAGATACTATAATAGAACGCCCGGCTTTAGTAAGGTTGTCGACTCCTTAACGGGAAACGGGTACTAGGTAGCGGGGTAAGTACGCGGACGTACGGGGTATACCCGGGCGTACGTACTATAAAGAGTAACTTATAAGGGCCTAGGCCCGGGGCGGAGCTACTATTACCTAAATAAGGGTTACGTACGGGTTATATAAGTAAGACCGCCGGAAAGATACCGGAGAGAGGAGGGAAGTCCGCGGCTTTAGGGCTCCTTATAACAAACTAGTAGGAGCTAGGCGTTTTTAGCCGGTCGCTAGAGGGGAAGAATAGGGCTAATATTAGGGGCTAGTACCCTAGTAGCTAAAAGGAAGGAAGAATAGACTACGAAAGGAGTAGAACTAGAGACCGTATATTAAAGTACGGTCTCCTTGTTAGAGTATAAGGAGAGAGCTCCTCCCCCTCTCTAGCTCGTTAGTTAACTTAGTTCTATCTACTACCTTACCTTTTAGTATATACTAGGGTCTCCCGTGATATAGAGGTAGGGTAGCCTTTTTTAATTCGTTAGCTACTCGAAGATCTACTATAGAAGTAAGGCTATACTAGCGGGCACCCTTACTACGTACTATTAAATAATTAGTAATAATTATTAGTTGATTTACTTTTAATTTGGTAGTTGCTGGTAGTAATCTAGTAGTAATATAGGTTGAAAAGTAAGGATAAAGCTATATAGATTATTAGCGTACGTATAGACGTAAAAACTCTATAGCGCTAGTAAACTAGCGTACCGATATCGGACGACTATACTTTTCGTACTATATAGCGTAAATATATAAAATACTTCTACTAATTATACTAATTAAATTTAAGCTTAACTCTACTTTAATCTCGCTTATTTTACAAGCCTTAAACTACTAGTAAACTACTAGGCTTAGCCTAGCGCAAATCTATAGATCTATAAATAATAGCGCTACTAAAACCAACTAAACTTCTCTCTACTTATATTTATATAGTTAAAGAACGTACGCGGCGTAGTAAAAAGAGAGGCTTTAATCTCTAGGTTATAAGGAGTTAGCGCGTATTAAATTAAGTAAAGTTAGAGTCTCGTTAAAAACTGAAAAAGTCTAATAGTTAGAATCTTCTCTTAGATACTAAGTAGCGGTCCTAAATTGCGTAAGCTAAGTAAGCTATTAATAATAAGCGGTAAGAACCTAGTAGTATCCTAGTAGTAATATATACTAATCTAGCCCTAGAATATCGAATAGTACCTATCCTAGCCTTCTTAAACTAGACCTACTTACGCTTTTCGATTTCGGTAATCAAGATAAAGATATAAATAATAGAGTAGAAGAAAGCTCTAGTTAAGAATCGAGTAAAGAGGAGGAGATAGATATTAATATAATACCCTAGGCTTAGGGTAGTAATATTACTATACTATTCGACGAGTCCTACGATTAATACTACGTAGAGTTTTATCTAGTCGTCTTTACGTAAGTAAGACGGTCCTAGTAAGTAATTAGGAAGGGGTTAGCAAATTTAATAAATAGTAGTTTGAATTTAGTTAAGGGTACGTATAATATCTATAAACTTCTTTTAGAAGAAGATTTAGAGGTAAGTCTTTTAATTTCTAGTAGTCTCCTAGTAGTTTCTAATATCCTTTTAGAGTCTAGTAAGCTTATTCTATAATAAAGATAGAGAAGAGTAACTACTAGTCTACCTAGCCAATTAACTACCCTTAATCTCTCCCCTTCAATTCTTTTCTATAGAGTAGGTTACTTTAATACGAAATCTCCTAGCTTATCGCTATAATTTCGATAAAAGGCTTCCTAGTCCTACTCGTTGGTGGGATATATACCCTATAGATAAGATTAAGCTAAAGGAGAATCTACCTAATAGAGAGCTTATAATAGAGGTATAGGAGTTAATATTTAGTAAAAAGGTAGAAGTAAGAGAGAGATTTAGCAGAATAAGGGATATAGATAAGGTTAATCTTATTATAAAACTATTAGTATTATAGGCGACTAATAGTTTAGGTTATACTCTTAATATAGATAAGAAGATATAAGAGCTCTAAGCTACTACTAAAAAATTAGCTAATAAAGTTAATAGGTCTAAGGATAAGGATAAACGTACTTTTTAATTAGATATTAAGAGTAATAGAGAGGAAGATAAAGAAGAAGAAGAAGAAGAAGAGGAGGAGGATAACTAGATTATTAATAATATATATATAGAAGATCTCTCTAAATGAGAAAAACCCTAGTTTTAGCTATTATAGTATTATTAAACGTAATTTCCATTTATCTACTTACTTTAACTACTAGGAGACTACTAGGAGACTACTAGGAGACTACTAGGAGACTACTAGAAATATATAAATATTGAATACAAAATCTACTAACTATTTACTACTAAATCTAACTATACCTCTATACTCTATATAGTTAGGGCTATTATTACTTACTATTAGGTTATATCTTAGTAGTTATATAAGCGCTAAGAAAGCATCACGTGGACCCGCGCTAGTATAAACGGGGCGGGTTCTCCTCCAATCTATAACCCGCCCTAGGACCCCGCCCCAACCCGTTAGAACCCGACCCGCTAACGGGGCGGGTTCCCTACCCTAAAACCCGCCCCAACCCGCCCCGTTGGGGACCCTAGGCTAGATAGGGGTGGAGTTAGCTTTAGAAAGCCTCGAGTTCGTAGCCGCTAAGCCTACGGCTAGTCTACTTCCTAACTTAGCGTCGTATTAGGGGAGTCGACGCTTCTAGTCTCTTTCTAATAGTTTGGATATAGAGGCCTTCCTCTTATTTAATTCTAAGCGCGTAGCTAGCGCGACGATTACGTCTCGAGTTTTAGGAATCTCCTAGTAATTTAAGAGTATACCCCGGATTTCTAGCCTTAGTTTATACTATAGGTAGTTCCTTAGTTGGGTCTCTATATATAGTTTATCCAACTAGGACTCTAGGCCTATAAGGTAAGAGTTGAAGGATATAGTCGACTAGTCTACGCCTTACTTACTATCTATATAGTATTATATCGCTTCGAGCTAGCGGTTAATAGGGTCTTCGATTAGATCTAATAGGAAGGTTTAGAAGTATTCCTATATTAACTAGTCTTCTAAGAGGGAGGGCTCCTTTTCTACCTATAAACTATAGGGGGTGCCCTTGATAAACTAGAGGGTATAGGATATTTTCGTAATTTCGGTACCGAAGGTATTAGGTACTAGGCGAAATATATTCTCGGCGCTCCGGGTCTAGTTACGGTACGCGTATATACTTTTCCCTTCGTATAGAGATAATTTCTCTAGTTAGAGTTCCTTTAGGGGTCGGGAGTATTAACTCGCTAGGGTAGAGCTATAGTATCGCGCGGTTTACGACCCTATCTCGAGTTCTATTTTATTTACTTCCGAGATAAGCTTTACTAGTTATAGCTACTTCTCGCGGACGGCTAGCTTACGCTCCGCTTACTTAATAGCTACGTTAATATCTTCCTTAGTTTAGGATTCTATCTCGTCTTAAGATATTTCCCCTTATTAGTCTTCGCTAGTAATTCGCTCGTCTATAGTAGTCGACCCTTCTATAAGTCCGCTACTCTTCGCTCGTATTATTCGTTAGGAAGCTATCTCTTACTAGACCTATTAGGTTGGGAGAGCTATTAGAATTGTAAAGGGAGTAATAATAACAAGTATAGTAAGAGATAGATTTATAGATAAACTAATAGCTAAGGAGGTTACTCTTCTAGTAGAGTATCCAAATGTATATAGGCGTAGTAGGCGTACTAAGTAGGCGTACGTAATATACTATATTAGTAAGGCGTATACCTTACGTAGGTCTAGTCCTTATAGTCTAGTATTTAGGGGGTAGTCGCCCTAAAACTTAAAATAGCCGGCTTCGAGTAGGTAGTCTACGTATACTACGTCCCTAAACTAGCCTTTCCGGTTATTTTAGGGAATACCTAGAAGGCGTATAACCGTATCTAGATAGCGCCTAACGAAGGCCGGCTATACTATAGGTAGGTAGTAAGGTAGGTAGCGGAATCCGCCCCTAAAGCGGTAGGAGACGGCGACCCTTATACGGTAGCCTATCGATTAGAGAGCTCCGGCGAGGACGCTACGCTAACGCTAACGGAATAGGTATAGCTAGAGACCGATAACTTCGTAGTTACGCTAGTAACCTTCTATATTAAGAAGGTAGAAGACGGTTATTTAGTAATAGTTACTACTATAGTAATAGTCTAATAGAGGACTTCGAGAAGGCTATAACGGAGAAAAGGTCTTATACGGAGGCGGAACTCTACGTATAACTCCCCCTAGAGGTTTATAATATAATCCTACTATTTTTAAGCCTAGAGGCGGAAAAACTCGCCCCCTACCGGCCGGGGGTAGACTATAGAATCGAGCTATATACGAAGCCTAACGGGACAATAGAGTCCTTACTATAGAGGCCGCTCTACGGTATATCTAAGGAGGAGCTCCTAGTCCTATAGAAAATATTAAACGAGCTACTAGCTAAGGTATTTATTCGGCTATTAAGCTTAGACGGTAGGGCGCCGGTACTTTTTGTCTAGAAACCCGCGGGGGGCCTAAGGTTCTACTATAACTATAGAGTACTTAATACGGTAACTAAGGAAGATAGATATCTACTCCTACTTATTTCGGAGACCCTCTAGAACTATACGGGCTATACCTACTTATTAAAGGTAGACGTAGTAAGCGTGTTTTAGAAGCTTAGGATAGCCTAGGGTTACGAGTATAAGATAGTATTCTAGACTACGTACGGGCTATTCGAGTAGCTTATAACTCCGTTTAGTTTAGCTAGGGTACTATCTAGTTTTTAATAGTATATTAATATAGTACTTCGGAAGTTCCTCGACGAATACGCCTCGGCGTATATAGACGACGTACTAATCTATATATAAGGTAGCCGTAAAGACTATTTCGAGAAGGTATATACTATTCTCTAGGCGCTTTAGGACGCTAGCCTATACTTAGACCCCGCGAAGAGCGAGTTCGTAAGAAAGAGTATTAAGTATCTAGGTTTTAATTTTATTATTCACGCTAACGGAGGGGGCCTTTAGGCCGACCCGGAGAAGGTTTAAACCGTCTAAAATTAGGTAGTCCCGCGTAACTAGAGGGAGGTACGTAGGTTCCTAGGATTTATAAACTATTATCGAATTTTTATTAAGGGCTACTCTACGCGCGCCGCCCCGCTTATATTACTAACTAGGGTAAATACTACGTTCTCCTAGGACGAAGCGGCCTAGGCGTCTTTTAATAATTTAAAGAAGTATTTTATAAGCGCTCTAATACTACGATAGTAGGATCCCGCGCTTTCGACGTTTCTAGAGGCCGATAGTAGCGGCTTCGCGCTAGGCGGGGTTCTAAGCTAGGAGACTAGTAGGGTTCGCTACCTAGTCGCTTTCTATTTAGAAAAACTAAATAAGGCCGAAATTAACTACGATATCTATAATAAAGAGTTACTAGCTATAGTCTAGTACCTATAATACTAGGATACGGAGCTTCGTAGCTATAGTCTATTTATAATTATAACGGATTATAGGAACCTAGAATACTTTATAAAAAAGTAGAGGCTATCTAAGCGATAGATACGGTTCGCGGAGACCCTAATAAGATATAGGTTCTCTATAGTATATCGCCCGGGGTTAGAAGTAATAGTACTAGACGCGCTATCTAGACGAGATTAGGATAACCTAGATTACTACGATTATACTTCGAGGGTCTAATAGCTAATCCTAGAGGCTAGCCTAACTAAGTATATACTAGCCGCCCCTATAGCGATAGGATACGGGGTTTTTAGTATAGGTCGAGGCCTATTCTAGGAAGACGCCCTCAACGAGCTCTAGGATAGGGTAGTTACTAAGGATATATACTATTAATAGGTATTCTAGACGGTATAGTCCGGCGAGCGAGCTATTCCTACTAGGGCCTATATTAAGATTTAAATCGCGGACTATAAGATCGATACCTAAGGCCTATTATAATATTAAGGTAAGCTATAGGTACCTAGCGCCCCGTTTATAATAGACGTAGAGCGAAAGGAGTCGGACGACGATATAAGGGGTCTAGATAATTTAAGGACTAAGCTAATTTAGAAGAACTACGACTCCGCGGTAACTAGTTATCTAGGTAGGGAGAATACGCTCTCTATTATAGGCCGAGACTTCTACTAGCTACTAATAGCCTCGTACGTACGGAGGTTTATACGGAACTATAACGGCTATAGCCGTAATAAGGTTTAGCGTAGCGCTAAATACGGTCTCCTATAGTCGCGCCTAGTCCCCGATAGATTTTTCTCGGAGTTATTAATCGATTTTATAGTAGAACTCCTAGAGTCTAACGGCAACACAAACCTCTATATAATAAAGGATAGGCTAAGTAAGACTATAGTTTTTAAAGCGATACCTACTACTAATACGGAGGCTTACGCCGAGATATTCCTAAGATACTAGGTACGCTACTATAGGCTACCTAGGGTAATAACGTCGGACCGCGGAAGGAACTAGACGGGCGCCTTCTAGAGATACTTCTATCGCCTACTAGGCGTCGAGTAGCGGTTAAGTAGCGTATACTACCCCTAAACGGACGGAGGCCTAGAGCGCCTTAACTAGAAAGTATAGGTATACCTACGGTACTTTATTAACTTTAACTAGAATAACTAGGCCTAGTAGCTACCCGTAGCCTAGTTAGTAGTAAACGGCCGATACTATACGGGAATTGGTATATCGCTATTTTTTACGATATACGGCTTTAAAGCCCCTACGGCTATACTATTAGAGGAGGTAGCTATAGACTCCGTCCCGATCCCCGCTAAATAGAGGGCTAAAGAATTCGTTTAGAAGATAGAGAAGATTACGGAGCTATACTAATCGCTAATAGGGGTTTCGTAATAGTAATAGGAGGAGTCCTATAATAGACGGTAGGTCCCTACCCGAAGGTTCTAGGTCGGCGATAAAGTATAGCTAGACCTAAGGAACTACGGTAGCGAGAGGCTAAAGAAGAAGCTAGACGCGCGATACGTTAAATATATAGTAACTGAAGTTATTAGCCCGATATCTATACGGCTTAAGGGTATCCCTAGCGGGATATATAATATATTTTACCCCGACCTTTTACGGCGGTACCCGGACGACCTACTACCCGGGTAGGTTATTAATAACTCCTAACTAGGCCCCGTACTACTAGAGTCGTACGAGGAGTTCGAAGTAGAGAAGATCCTATATACTAGGAAGGCTAGGTAGGAATAAGGGCGCGAAGCCCTAGTAAAATAGCGCGGTTACTATAGGTGAGATAAGTATAGATAATATAGTATTAGATTATTATTAACTTCTACCGCTCAGCTACTATATAAAGGTAAGGTAATAGGATCTTTAAGTATTTCGTAAAGAGATAGGTAGGGCAGTTTATAAAGAGATAGATAAGGTAGTTAGGAGTAAAGAAGAGAGAGTCTAGAGTTAACGTAAGTAATAAGAATTAGATCGTATTATTATACTATCTTAGTTCCTACGTACGCGCCGTTAATCTAGTTCCTATATTATTAATTATTAGGGTGCTATAAATTGTAGTATTACGGTAGTATACTATATTATTTCTCGTATATTTTTCCGTACCTCTATATCCCGTTCCTATTCTACTTCCTATTCTAGTCTTATACCTTTATCCCCCTTATATCCCCTCCCTAGGTAGATAATACGTCGACCCTTAACGTATTCTAAGATATACGCTAAAACTATACGAGACTAACTAATAAGCCTAAATACTAAGAAGAATTTTAAAGGGGTATAGAACTTCTCGTATCCTAAGATACTAAGAAAGAACTTAAAAGTAAGAAAAGACTCGAAAGAGTAATAAAACCTTAACGCGTATACTAAAGTATCTAAATATATAAAAAAATCCTAAACATTTCCTAAAACAATTAAATATATTAAAAGATTCTTTATATTTCTAAAGTAGCCCTATACGTCGCGCGTATTAACGCTTAGTATAGAAAGCGGCTCCTCGGGAGGTATACTAGATAGTAACGGTAATTATTAGGTATTACTCTAATAACCTAATCTATTACGGTTGTATTCAAGTAAAGTCGGTTAGATAGGAGGACTTTTCGAGGTAATTAGTTGAAATTTTCCTTATAGTTTCCGGTTGTAGTAGTATTATATATAGTATTATTCGTATTTTTTAATTCTAGTTTATTCGTTCCTTTTATTAATATAGCTCGACTTTAATACGGATTCCCGACTTAAAAGACTTCTCCCTCCCCTACTAAAAAAATTTAACGTCGTCCTATAACGTTCGCCTTCTTACTTCCTATACTCTTTACTTAGGTTTAACGCAAATAAAGGCTAATATTCAAATGGTTCCTATATAAAAAAAAAACAATTTAGAACAAGGTACGGTGGCTTAAATAAAACAAAGTAAACTTCCTAACTCTATATACAAAAGGTAAATCTCCTGACCTTTCCGGACATATATATATATATATATAAAAAAAAAAAAAACTAATAAAAAGGAAAAGTAATAAACGTTTACTACGAAGCTAGCCATTCGAGAATCGAACTATTATAATATATATATATACTAGGGTATAGTTTCTTTAATAGCTAAAGTTAAGTTTTACGAAAGTAATACCCGACTAAGTCTATTTAAGCGTAAAGCTAGACCGGTGCAATAATAGAGGATACTATTAATTTAACTAAGGAGGAACGGGAGGCGAATAGGCGAAGGTTACGAAAGGCCGATATAGCGAAAGTCCAAGTAGTAAAAGACTAAGAGAATACGACTATTTTAACTTATAGGATTATCCTCCTAAGGACTATATAGATCTGTTCTAATCTTAAAATATAAGAGTAGGGAGGCTTAGATAGAGGATAGGACGTAAACCGTTAGCGCCGCCGGGAGGGCTAACAAAGAGTAAGAAGCTATTAAAGAGGCTAGAGTAGGAGGAATAGTAAACGTATTCTCTTAAGTATAAACTCTAGGTTTCGCAGATATAAGCTTAAGGACTAGTTAGGATTAATAAGTAAGAGGGTATAAATAAAAGGATCGATAATTATATTCCCGTAGTCGTAAATCCGGGGTTTCGTAGATATAAGCTTAAGGGCTAAGTAGGATTAATAAGTTAATATAATCTTATTAGGGCTTGAACCGGAGATTATTAAAGAACCTAGGGTAGACCGTACGGGAGGACCTCGAGGGGTATAAATACTTCCTAGAGAACTAGTAGGACTAAACTAATATTAGACTCAACTAAGGACCTAGACTTTAGTAGATACTTATATACTTAAGGTTTCCTAGATTATAAGCTACTTATTAGATAGGTATCTACTTAGTAGAGACCGACGTATTCGGTAGCCGTAGGGGATATTAGGTCGTAGTAATTCCTAATATATAGAGGAGAATCGAATAAGTACTAAGTAGAGAAGGGTCTAAAAGGTCGAAAGCGTATATAGCGGAAGAGGGTTAAAGAGGCGTAAAGGTCCCCTAGGATTACGTACTAAGTTCCTTTATACTAATATATAAATAAGGGATTCGATTAAGGTATAGTATAGCGGCTTATTAGCTTAGTATTTTATATACTTTACTAATCGTTTCCTTTTCTATATTATAAGTATTTATAAGCCGTTTATAAATCGAATACTTCTCCGTAGTTCCTAGTAATCCTAGTATTAGCTAGGGTCGAATCCTTCTAGTCTAGGAATAATTACTTATAGTCCGGATCGGCGAACTAATATATCTAGATCCTCGTTACCGGGTTACTTTTCCTATTCCTATTCCTTATCCTTATCTAATTAAGTAGTATCTTGATCCTAGCCTTATTCTTATTCTATCCTATACTCCTAACTAGTATTAAGGAGGTTATTACCTATAGGCCTATCCCTCTAGTAGAAGATTCTAATCCTATTTCCTTAAATCGTCTTATATACTAAAACTCTATTTAGTTCCTTAAGTACGTAGCTGCTAATAGGTAACCCGGTTCTCCTATCCTTATATACCTTCGCGATACGGTATAGACCAACCTATATAAAATCTAATTTAGATTCGAAATCCTTAACGATCTTCGTATTATATAAAAGGATAAGCTATCCTACGTCTAGGTTTTTAGTACGTATTCTAGTTTAATATTATAATTCCTAGTACTCGTTTACTTCCTATCTTATACGTTCCTACCTTACGATAGCTTCCTAGAGGTCTTCCCCTCTCTAATCTAGTTGTTTAGCTCGTAGAAAAAGAAGGTATTCTATTATCCTAACCGTAGACCAAGGAAGGTTTTACTATATAACTATTTTTAGTTCGATCGGAAGGATATATTCTTTACTAAGTATTATCCTAACTAGAGTTATACCGGTTATTCTATTAACTATTATCTATTCGGCCTAAAGTATTACTAGTAATAAATCTTTCTAAGGTTTTTAGTTCCCGTTCGTTACTCGTTAGAAGGCTTCCTATATTATTAAGTAAGACCGTTCGATTCCTCCCTAACCTTAACTATTATATAGTAAAATCTTAATCTTTCTAATATCGTAAAGTTTTAGAAGCGTATCCGTATATAGCTTGTTCTTAGGACCTCTATTAACTCTAATTTCCGATATAATACCCTATCGATAGATTAGTTCCTTAAAGATAAAATCCGCGATATTCTTAGACGTAGGTACTAAATAGAGTACTCTTACCTTAGGCCAACCGCTTAATTCCTCCCTTACCTAAATAAGATAGCTATAACTACCTCGTAGGGTAATTATCGTATAATTAATAGACTATCTTACGCTAAGAATCTTACTCCGAATAGTAGTTGTATTTAGAGGTTCTACTACGTACGCTCGATCGCTTATTTAATATTAAGGATATTCTTTAATCTATTTACTAACGTCGTTATAGTACCCGTCCTAATAATATCGATTCCGAACAAGTACTACCGTAGTTTCGCGTCCTTTATAGCCGTATTTATTATAGAGGGCGACGATAATTTCCTTTCGCTAGTCCTAGTTATTAATTACGCGACGGTAGGCTTATCCTCGTTTACCTCGCTTAAATAGTTATCGTCTAGCTATAAGGTAGCCTATTACCTTTCTTTTTATAGCCGTAATCTATTTACCTTTAAGATAGTCCGCGACTTTTAAAGTTATAAGCTAGTTAGTAATCGCTCGGTATTCTACGGTATATTCGCTATCTAATCCTTCCTAAGGTTCTAATAAACCGAATTCTCTATATTCCTTATTCTAATCTATAGAACTTTCGCTACTAGTATTATCGTTATTTTCTAGACTAGGTACGGTTATCGGGTAGAGCTAAATCGTATACCGTAGGTTACGCTTATAGACGTAGATACTAGAATAGTAAAGGGCTCCAAGTCGCCGATCGATAAAATCCTCGATATCGAAGTTAGGAACGGCGGGGATATCCTTTTTAGGTACGTTACTAAATTAGCGGGAGAGTCTATTAGCTACTATATTCTTTTTCCCGGGAACGTATCGGATGTTAAAATCCTATATCTAAATCTATACGAGCTATCGTATAACTAGAGATCCTACTATATTTAAGGATACTCTATTAAGTTAATAGATTAAAGTCCGGGCGTCCGTTTCGACTACGAAATGCGTTCCCTAAAGATAAAGGTAGAATTTCTTAAGAGCGTATAAAAGGGCGCGGTATTCTAGTTTAACTATATTATATTTCCTTTCTAATAGCGACTAGATCCCGCTTTTATATTAGTACGGGTATCTCTTACCTAGTTCGTCTATTTATTATAAGACCGCTCCCTATCCTTCTCCTAAAGTATCTACTATAAGAATAATCTCGCCTAAATCTAGTTCGTATATAACCGTTCGTAGTACGGGTATAGTCGTAAGCGCTTCCTAAAGAGTTTTTATTACCTTATCTTATTCCTTTCCCTAATAGAATTCTAAGTCCTTCTTAAATAATACGAAGATAGGTTTCGAAACGGTAGTAAAATCCTATATCTAGATTCGGTAATAGATATAGACTCCGATAAAAGCTCTTATAGACTTAATAGACCTAGGAGTTAACTAGTTTAAAATAGTAGCTACCTTAGAAGTATTTAGGTATCGTTCTTCTCGATCGTAATAGTATCCGACTATATTTACGCCCTCTTTATAAATATCGAACTTTTCTCCTAATATCGTTACTCCCGCGTACTTAATATCCGTAAGAACTACGTCTAGCCTAACTACGTATTCTAAGACCCCTTGACGTACTCCCTTAAGTTCGGATTCCTTATCGTTATTATACTTTTTCGGGGTTCTAGTAATTATATCGTCTACGTAAACATCGCTATATTTAAACTAGTAGGAAATAATTATCTTAGATATACGGTAAAATTAGGCTACTAAGTTCGTTACTCCTTAAGGTAGAGTAGTTATTCGTAAAAGACTAAACGGGTATATAAATAAGGTAAGATCGCGACTCTCTTTAGTAAGTTCTAATTGGTCGTACCTAGAGAAAAGGTTAGTAAGCGATATCTATATATATCTAGTAAACGAGTTAGAAAATTTATTAGCCGTTAGTAGTACGTTCGCGTCCTTAATAGTAACTACGTTAATGTTCGTAGTACTATTAATTAGCCGATACTTACCGTTTTTCTTTAAGACCAAAAACTATAGATTGCGATATAAGGTATAACTAGATTCGAGTCTTCCCGTCTTAATTCTTTCGTAAAATATCTAACGAATCTTATTTAATAGAGCCTTAGGGATATTAAAGGGTTTCGCTTACTAGGGTTCGTAGTCTACTACTCGGATAACTTATACTAGTACTACTTCTTTCCTAATTTTACTATATTCTTCGAAGCTCTATACGAGGGTAGGTTCCTATCGTATAAGTATTTCCTTAACTAGTAATCGTTCGTTTGGGCTAAGGGACTAGTTAATACGTATATTATTAAACCGGAGTTCCGTAAGCCGAGTCTAACGAGGGAAGCGGGCGTAGCGTTTCTCGAGGAATCTATTAAGGTAATAGTAAGGTTCCGTACTAAACTACTCTTTTAGTATTATATCTCTCTAATCTATACGACCGCTAGGTATAGATCTATTAGTAAGCTAAACGTTCTAAGGTTAGATCTTATCTACTTTCTTCTTATATATACTATTTACGTATTTCGTTCTATACTTTGTTAGGAAGCCAGTCGAAAATAAGGAAATCCTTAGGGAAAGTAGGTCCTATTTATCTAAGTATCTAAATATTAGTAATCCGGTCTAAGGCTTCGCCGGTATAAGGCGACGATAGGTAAATATTCGGTACCTTATCCGCTATTCCTATAGAAGCCTATCCCTTTCTTTTTATAGCTTTATCTCGTTTACTATAGTAGCTATATTAAGTCTAGTCGTAGTATAAGTCTTATTATATAGAAGTCTCCTAAAGTCTAGTAGTAAGAGAAACTTATCGTAGATCGGGTCGTCGAAAAGCTATTCGTATATATTCTAGCCTAAGTTTAGTACTAGGAGCCTTAGGTTTCTTATATATATAGTAGATATCCTTCTAAGACCTAGAACTCCGCCTCCTCGTTTTCCGAATCGTCTGAATTAGAATTATCTTCTTGGTCTAAATAAGTATAAGGGATTCGAAGACTAGACTTATACCTATTATATAGGAATTCCGAGACAACTACTTACTATATAACGCTCTATTTACTATTTATAGAGAATACCTTATACGAAATACTACTATCCGCCTTAGCCTATATAACGAGACGACTCCGTACTAAGAAGGGCTAACTAAGTATTATTCCCTAAGAGTAGTCCCTAAGTACTATAAAGACTATATTTTTATAATTAAAGTCTACTCCGGCGATCCGTATACGCGCGCTAGTCTAGCTAACTAGAGGAACTCTCCTCCCGTCGGTAACCTTAAGCTTATCTAAAGCTAGTCCCTAGATATCCTACTTAATACTATTAACTACCAATCTATAACTCCTTACGACTCCTTTAGATATAACGTTTACTTCGGCTCTAGTATTATATAACGCCTTAATCTCTAGTTTTCCAATCCGAGCTATTAAAGTAGGGCTCCTTATAGAGACGCGAGAACGGTTATTATCCTTATTAATACGAAGAACTATTTCCGAAGTTAGTTCCTACTCTTCTAAGTATAGCGCTATAATTCCTACTCCTTATTTTATTCTATCCGCTTTCTATCTTTCTTCTATTTTTCGCTTTCTTTTAGTAGCCTTTTCCCGTTTCCTTCGTTCTATTTCCTCTATTTCGGGACGGATATTATCAGCTAATTATTCTAGTAGGGACTTATATAAGAGATCTCTAAATACCGGAATATAAATAATAGTATCCTAAAGACTAAGTTAGACTAATTACTAGAGGATATTCCCCGCTATACGTATTCCGTCGGTAGCTTTATCTTTCTTCGTAACGTACTACTTAAGAGTCGGGTTCCTAGGCTTATAAGTTTTCTTTAGTAGTTCTAGTAGCGAGTTCCTAAGGGTTACGTCTAGTTCGTTATCTTTTAAGTCTAAGTCTATATCCGAGTCTCCTTCGCTATTCTATTGTTCCGTAGCCTTAGTAATATAACTATATACTATATACTTAACTATCGGGGCCTTAGATCTACTAGACTTAGTAACCCTAGTAGGCTATTTTCCTTTTACCTTTTCTAATAGGGGTTTTCGTATAGATAAACGTAGTTGGGTAGCAGCCGTAAGAATAATAGAAGGTATAAATCCGCCTCCTCCTACCTTACTAATATTCGATACCTAAACCTACGTACTAAAGTCTTCCTACTCTAAGTCGCTTAATTTAATAATTCTAATAAATAACTTAACTATCCTAAATAACGAAACGCTACTAGAGCCCTATTAAGACTAAGCTAATTAAGTACGGATCTAGTTACTATAGTTCTAGCCGTTAATAATTCCTTCGATTTTCCCGCCTAGAGCGGCTGAAGTTCTCTAGTACTACTATCTAGGTATTACGTTTATATTCTAATAGTAAATTCCTTAAGTAACTAGTTCCGTAACGTTAGGGTATATCCGTTCGTAATATTCTATACTTCTATAGCTCCTACAACCCCTCTTTTCCGATATTCCGTTCTAGGTAGTCTATATAGGGGGCGGCAACGAAGAAGGGATTAAAGGGTAGTTAGTAGGTAGGGCGGTTAGGTTCGAGTTTCTTAGCTAGGCTAGGGGTAGAGGCTAGGAGTTACTAGGGATACTAGTAGACTAAATATTAGCGGACTAACTACGTTAGTTAGCGGTATTCTAGATATACTAGGAGGATAATAGTATAGTATTAGACTAAGTAGAAGAGCGAAAGTTATTATAGATCTAATCGTTAAGTATAGTAAACTATTTTATATCTTTCCTAGCTACTACTATAGCAGGATCTATACTTTCGGTAATAGCGAAGAGTAGGACGTCCCTAGAAGTATTCATTCTACGAAGACCCTTAAGAGCTTCAATAATATTAGCCCTAAGTTAAGGTTTAGTAGTTTTAGGTTTTTCTTTAGCTATAGCCTCGTTCCTTCGAAGGACTATTCGTTTAATAACCTTATCGAGGGTACTTCCTTTATAACTATCTAATATAAAGAGTAATATATTCTCGTTACTAATAATAATCCGTTTAGCTTTAAGGATAATCCGTTTAATATCGTTAAAGGTAGAGCAAATACGGGGGTCGATATTAAGCGTTAGGTTAATCTATTAACGAACCGATTCTAGTAATCTACTAAGGAAGATCCTACTTATAGTAGACCTAGTTAGTTTATCGGTATTAATAATAAGTAGATAGTAGTTCTTGAATTCCTTAATAAAGCTACGAGTATCTAGTTTCTAAGAGGCGCTTTGAAAAGTAAGTTTATAGAGATACGTAGTAGTTTCCTTTCGCTAACGGTTATTAGTAGCGATATATTCCTTACGAAGGGATTTACGGAGAGTCCTATAGCTACGTTCCTTATAGCTACCCAAAAGCTTAATATCGTATAGATAGCTAGACTTAATATTACGAGTAAGAGCCTAGATCTTATAGATATCGTTAGTAATATTATAGGTATCGAAGGTATCTTTAAGGCGAATAAGAAAGTCCGTAATATTCCGACTATCGAAGCGTTCCTTAGGAGAGAGCGTATAGTTCTTAAGATTAAAGGCTTAAGCCTTTCTTTCCTATCTTCTAGTAATAGTAAAATCCTTAAGGGTATTAATAAGGTTAATTATATTAGAATAAGTAGCTAGTCCTTTAATTATAGGGCTAAGATTGGCCGTAGACGGGTTACTAGAGGGAGGGCCGGAAGAATCCGAAGGTATTCTAGTAGGAGGGATCCTTTGGTCTAGGCGTAAGTATATAGGTATTTCGATTTTTCGTTAGTCTTAAGTTATTCTATTTATTTTGTATTATATTCGTTCGCGTACGTTTCTTAGAAACAAGAGTATTAATACTAAGAGTTCCTAGATAATTTCGAAGATAAGTAGCTAAAAGGAGTCGGATCTATACGCCGATATACGGAGTTCGTAGCCTAGACGGTAAGAGTAGTACCGTTTCGTATATAGTATAGGTGAGATGAGTATAGATAATATAGTATTAGATTACTATTAACTTCTACCGCTTAGCTACTATATAAAGGTAAGGTAATAGGATCTTTAAGTATTTCGTAAAGAGATAGGTAGGGTAGTTTATAAAAAGATAGACAAGGTAGTTAGGAGTAAAGAAGAGAGAGTCTAGAGTTAACGTAAGTAATAAGAATTAGATCGTATTATTATACTATCTTAGTTCCTACGTACGCGCCGTTAATCTAGTTCCTATATTATTAATTATTAGGGTTCTATAAATTGTAGTATTGCGGTAGTATATTATATTATTTCTTATATATTTTTTCGTGTCTCTATATCCCGTTCCTATTCTACTTCCTATTCTAGTTTTATACCTTTATCCCCCTTATATCCCCTCCCTAGGTAGACAATACGTCGACCCTTAACGTATTCTAAGATATATACTAAAACTATACTAGACTAACTAATAAGCCTAAATACTAAGAAGAATCTTAAAGGGGTATAGAACTTCTCGTATCCTAAGATACTAAGAAAGAACTTGAAAGTAAGAAAAGACTCGAAAGAGTAATAAAACCTTAACGCGTATACCAAAGTATCTAAATATATAAAAAAAATCCTAAATATTTCCTAAAATAATTAAATATATTAAAAGATCCTTTATATTTCTAAAGTAGCCCTATACGTTGCGCGTATTAACGCTTAGTATAGGAAGCGGCTCCTCGGGAGGTATACTAGATAGTAATAGTAATTATTAGGTATTACTCTAATAACCTAATCCATTACGGTTATATTCAAGTGAAGTCGGTTAGATAGGAGGACTTTTCGAGGTAATTAGTTGAAATTTTCCTTATAGTTTCCGGTTATAGTAGTATTATACGTAGTATTGTTCGTATTTTTCAATTCTAGTTTATTCGTTCCTTTTATTAATATAGCTCGACTTTAATACGGATTCCCGACTTAAAAGACTTCTCCCTCCCCTACTAAAAAATTCAACGTCGTCCTATAACGTTCGCCTTCCTACTTCCTATACTCTTTACTTAGGTTCAACGCAAACAAAGGCTAATATATAAACGGTTCCTATATAAAAAAAACAATTCAGAACAAGGTACGGTAGCTTAAATAAAACAAAGTAAACTTCCTAACTCTATATATAAAAGGTAAATCTCCTAACCTTTCCGGACACACACATATATATATATATAAAAAAAACTAATAAAAAGGAAAAGTAATAAACGTCTACTACGAAGCTAGCTATCCAAGAATCGAACTATTATAATATATATATACTAGGGTGTAGTTCCTTTAATAGCTAAAGTTAAGTTTTACGAAAGTAATACCTGACTAAGTCTATTCAAGCGTAAAGCTAGACCGGTATAATAATAGAGGATACTATTAATTTGACTAAGGAGGAACGGGAGGCAAATAGGCGAAGGTTACGAAAGACCGATATAGCGAAAGTCCAAGTAGTAAAAGACCGAGAGAATACGACTATTTCAACTTATAGGATTATCCTCCTAAGGACTGTATAGATCTATTCTAATCTTAAAATATAAGAGTAGGGAGGCTTAGATAGAGAATAGGACGTAAACCGTTAGCGCCGCCGGGAGGGCTAACAAAGAGTAAGAAGCTATTAAAGAGGCTAGAGTAGAAGGAATAGTAAATATATTCTCTTAAGTATAAACTCTAGGTTTCGTAGATATAAGCTTAAGGACTAGTTAGGATTAATAAGTAAGAGGGTCTAAATAAAAGGATCGATAATTATATTCCCGTAGTCGTAAATCCGGGGTTTCGTAGATATAAGCTTAAGGGCTAAGTAGGATTAATAAGTTAATACAATCTTATTAGGGCTTAAACCGGAGATTATTAAAGAACCTAAGGTAGACCGTACGGGAGGACCTTAAGGGGTATAAATACTTCCTAGAGAACTAGTAGGACCAAACTAATATTAGACTTAACTAAGGACCTAGACTTTAGTAGATACTTATATACTTAAGGTTTCCTAGATTATAAGCTACTTATTAGATAGGTATCTACTTAGTAGAGACTAATATATTTAGTAGCCGTAGGGGATATTAGGTCGTAGTAATTCCTAATATATAGAGGAGAATCGAATAAGTACTAAGTAGAGAAGGGTCTAAAAGGTCGAAAGCGTATATAGCGGAAGAGGGTTAAAGAGGCGTAAAGGTCCCCTAGGATTACGTACTAAGTTCCTTTATACTAATATATAAATAAGGGATTCGATTAAGGTATAGTATAGCGGCTTATTAGCTTAGTATTTTATATACTTTACTAATCGTTTCCTTTTCTATATTATAAGTATTTATAAGCTGTTTACGAATCGAATACTTCTCTATAGTTCCTAGTAATCCTAGTATTAGCTAGGTTCGAATCCTTCTAGTCTAGGAATAATTACTTATAGTCCGGATCGGCGAACTAATATATCTAGATCCTCGTTACCGGGTTACTTTTCCTATTCCTATTCCTTATCCTTATCTAATTAAGTATTGTTTTGATCCTAGCCTTATTCTTATTCTATCCTATACTTCTAACCGGTATTAAGGAGGTTATTACCTATAGGCCTATCCCTCTAGTAGAAGATTCTAATCCTATTTCCTCGAATCGTCTTATATACTAAAACTCTATTTAGTTCCTTAAGTACGTAGCTACTAATAGATAATCCGGTTCTCCCGTCCTTGTATACCTTCGCGATACGGTATAGACCGACCTATATAAAATCTAATTTAGATCCGAAATCCTTAACGATCTTCGTATTATATAATAGGATAAGCTATCCTACGTCTAGGTTTTTAGTACGTATTCTAGTTTAATATTACGATTCCTAGTACTCGTTTACTTTATATCTTATACGTTCCTACCTTACGACAGCTTCCTAGAGGTCTTCCCCTCTCTAATCTAGTTATTTAGCTCGTAGAAAAAGAAGGTATTCTATTATCCTAACCGTAGACTAAGGAAGGTTTTACTATATAACTATTTTTAGTTCGATTAGAAGGATATATTCTTTACTAAGTATTATCCTAACTAGAGTTATACCGGTTATTCTATTAACTATTATCCGTTCGGCCTAAAGTATTACTAGTAATAAATCTTTCTAAGGTTTTTAGTTCCCGTTTATTACTCGTTAGAAGGCTTCCTATATTATTAAGTAAGACCGTTCGATTCCTCCCTAACCTTAACTATTATATAGTAAAATCTTAATCTTTCTAATATCGTAAAGTTTTAGAAGCGTATCCGTATATAGCTTGTTCTTAGGACCTCTATTAACTCTAATTTCCGATATAATACCCTATCGATAGATTAGTTCCTTAAAGATAAAATCCGCGATATTCTTAGACGTAGGTACTAAACGGAGTACTCTTACCTTAGGCTAACCGCTTAATTCCTCCCTTACCTAAATAAGATAGCTATAACTACCTCGTAGGGTAATTATCGTATAATTAATAGACTATCTTACGCTAAGAATCTTACTCCGAATAATAGTCGTATTTAGAGGTTCTACTATATACGCTCGATCGCTTATTTAATATTAAGGATATTCTTTAATCTATTTACTAACGTCGTTGTAGTACCCGTCCTAATAATATCGATTCCGAATAAGTACTACCGTAGTTTCGCGTCCTTTATAGCCGTATTTATTATAGAGGGCGATAATAATTTCCTTTTACTAGTCCTAGTTATTAATTACGCGACGGTAGGCTTATCCTCGTTTACCTCGCTTAAATAGTTGTCGTCTAGCTATAAGGTAGCCTATTACCTTTCTTTTTATAGCCGTAATCTATTTATCTTTAAGATAGTCCGCGACTTTTAAAGTTATAAGCTAGTTAGTAATCGCTCGGTATTCTACGGTATATTCGCTATCTAATCCTTCCTAAGATTCCGATAAACCGAATTCTCCGTATTCCTCGTTCCAATCTATAGAACTTTCGCTACTAGTATTATCGTTATTTTCTAGACTAGGTACGGTTATTGGGTAGAGCTAGATCGTATACCGTAGGTTACGTTTATAGACGTAGATACTGGAATAGTAAAGGGCTCTAAGTTACTAATCGATAAAATCCTCGATATCGAAGTTAGGAACGGTAGGGACGTCCTTTTTAGGTACGTTACTAAATTAGCGGGAGAGTCTATTAGCTACTATATTCTTTTTCCCGGGAACGTATCGGATATTAAAATCCTATATCTAAATCTATACGAGCTATCGTATAACTAGAGATCCTACTATATCCGAAGATACTCTATTAAGTTAATAGATTAAAGTCCGGGCGTCCGTTTCGACTACGAAATACGTTCCCTAAAGATAAAGGTAGAATTTCTTAAGAGCGTATAAAAGGGCGTAGTATTCTAGTTTAACTATATCGTATTTCCTTTCTAATAGCGACTAGATCCCGCTTTTATATCGGTACGGGTATCTCTTACCTAGTTCGTCTATTTATTATAAGACCGCTCCCTATCCTTCTCCTAAAGTATCTACCGTAAGAATAATCTCGCCTAAATCTAGTTCGTATATAACCGGTCGTAGTACGGGTATAGTCGTAAGCGCTTCCTAAAGAGTTTTTATTACCTTATCTTATTCCTTTCCCTAATAGAATTCTAAGTCCTTCTTAAATAATACGAAGATAGGTTTCGAAATAGTAGTAAAATCCTATATCTAGATTTAGTAATAGATATAGACTCCGATAAAAGCTCTCGTAGACTTAATAGACCTAGGAGTTAACTAGTTTAAAATAGTAGCTATCTTAGAAGTATTTAGGTATCGTCCTTCTCGATCGTAATAGTATCCGACTATATTTACGCCCTCTTTATAAATATCGAACTTTTCTCCTAATACCGTTACTCCCGCGCGCTTAATATCCGTAAGAACTACGTCTAGCCTAACTATATATTCTAAGACCCCTTGACGTACTCCTTTAAGTTCGGATTCCTTATTGTTATTATACTTTTTCGGGGTTCTAGTAATTATATCGTCTACGTAAATATCGCTATATTTAAACTAGTAGGAAATAATTATCTTAGATATACGGTAAAATTAGGCTACTAAGTTCGTTACTCCTTAAGGTAGAGTAGTTATTCGTAAAAGACCAAACGGGTATATAAATAAGGTAAGATCGCGACTCTCTTTAGTAAGTTCTAATTGGTCGTACCTAGAGAAAAGGTTAGTAAGCGATATCTATACGTATCTAGTAAACGAGTTAGAAAATTTATCGGCCGTTAGTAGTACGTTCGCGTCCCTAATAGTAACTACGTTAATATTCGTAGCGCTATTAATTAGCCGATACTTACCGTTTTTCTTTAAGACTAAAAACTATAGATTACGATATAAGGTATAACTAGGTTCGAGTCTTCCCGTCTTAATTCTTTCGTAAAATATCTAACGAATTTTATTTGATAGAGCCTTAGGGATATTAAAGGGTTTCGCTTACTAGGGTTCGTAGTCTACTACTTAGATAACTTATACTAGTACTACTTCTTTCCTAATTTTACCGTATTCTTCGAAGTTCTATACGAGGGTAGGTTCCCGTTATATAAGTATTTCCTTAACTAGTAATCGTTCGTTTAGGCTAAGAGACTAGTTAATACGTTTATTATTAAACCGGAGTTCCGTAAGCCGAGTCTAATAAGGGAAGCGGGCGTAGCGTTTCTTAAGGAATCTATTAAGGTAATAGTAAGGTTCTGTACTAAACTACTCTTTTAGTATTATATCTCTCTAATCTATACGACTACTAGGTATAGATCTATTAGTAAGCTAAACGTTCTAAGGTTAGATCTTATCTACTTTCTTCTTATATATACTATTTACGTATTTCGTTCTATACTTTGTTAGGAAGCCAGTCGAAAATAAGGAAATCCTTAGGGAAAGTAGGTCCTATTTATCTAAGTATTTAAATATTAGTAATCCGGTCTAAGGCTTCGCCGGTATAAGGCGACGATAGGTAAATATTCGGTACCTTATCTACTATTCCTATAGAAGCCTATCCCTTTCTTTTTATAGCTTTATCTCGTTTACTATAGTAGCTATATTAAGTCTAGTCGTAGTATAAGTCTTATTATATAGAAGTCTCCTAAAGTCTAGCGGTAAGAGAAACTCGTCGCGGATTAGGTTATCGAAAAGCTATTCGTATATATTCTAGCCTAAGGTTAGTACTAGGAGCCTTAGGTTTCTTATATATATAGCGGATATCCTTCTAAGACCTAGGACTCCGCCTCCTTGTTTTCCGAATCGTCCGAATTAGAATTATCTTCTTAGTCTAAATAAGTATAAGGGATTCGAAGACTAGACTTATACCTATTATATAGGAATTCCGAGACAACTACTTACTATATAACGCTCTATTCGCCGTTTATAGAGAATGCCTTATACGAAATACTACTATCCGCCTTAGCCTATATAACGAGACGACTCCGTACTAAAAAGGGCTAACTAAGTATTATTCCCTAAGAGTAGTCCCTAAGTACTATAAAGACTATATTTTTATAATTAAAGTCTACTCCGGCGATCCGTATACGCGCGCTAGTCTAGCTAACTAGAGGAACTCTCCTCCCGTCGATAACCTTAAGCTTATCTAAAACTAGTCCCTAGATATCCTACTTGATACTATTAACTACCAATCTATAACTCCTTACGACTCCTTTAGATATAACGTTTACTTCGGCTCTAGTATTATATAACGCCTTAATCTCTAGTTTTCTAATCTAAGCTATTAAAGTAGGGCTCCTTATAGAGACGCGAGAACGGTTATTATCCTTATTAATACGAAGAACTATTTCTAAAGTTAGTTCCTACTCTTTCAAGCGTAGCGCTATAATTCCTACTCCTTATTTTATTCCGTCCGCTTTCTATCTTTCTTCTATTTTCCGCTTCCTTTTAGTAGCCTTTTCCCGTTTCCTTCGTTCCATTTCCTCTATTTCGGGACGGATGTTATTAGCTAATTATTCTAGTAGGGACTTATATAAGAGATCTCTAAATACCGGAATATAAATAATAGTATCCTAAAGACTAAGTTAGACTAATTACTAGAGGATATTCCCCGCTATACGTATTCCGTCGGTAGCCTTATCTTTCTTCGTAACGTACTACTTAAGAGTCGGGTTCCTAGGCTTATAAGTTTTCTTTAGTAGTTCCGGTAGCGAGTTCCTAAGGGTTACGTCTAGTTCGTTATCTTCTAAGTCTAAGTCTATATCTAAGTCTCCTTCGCTATTCTATTATTCCGTAGCCTTAGTAATATAACTATATACTATATACTTAACTATCGGGGCCTTAGATCTACTAGACTTAGTAACCCTAGTAGGCTATTTTCCTTTTACCTTTTCTAATAGGAGTTTTCGTATAGATAAACGTAGTTAGGTAGTAGCCGTAAGAATAATAGAAGGTATAAATCCGCCTCCTCCTACCTTACTAATATTTAATATCTAAACCTACGTACTAAAGTCTTCCTACTCTAAGTCGCTTAATTTAATAATTCTAATAAATAACTTAACTATCCTAAATAACAAAACGCTACTAGAGCCCTATTAAGACTAAGCTAATTAAGTACAGATCTAGTTACTATAGTTCTAGCCGTTAATAATTCCTCCGATTTTCCCGTCTAGAGCGGCTAAAGTTCCCTAGTACTACTATCTAGGTATTACGTTTATATTCTAATAGTAAATTCCTTAAGTAACTAGTTCCGTAACGTTAGGGTATATCTACTTATAATATTCTATACTTCTATAGCTCCTACAACCCCTCTTTTCCGATATTCCGTTCTAGGTAGTCTGTATAGGGGGCGGTAACGAAGAAGGGATCAAAGGGTAGTTAGTAGGTAGGGCGGTTAGGTTCGATTTTCTTAGCTAGGCTAGGGGTGGAGGCTAGGAGTTACTAGGGATACTAGTAGACTAAATATTGGCGGACTAACTACGTTAGTTAGCGGTATTCTAGATATACTAGGAGGACTAGTTAGTATTAGCTAGCCCCCTATAGTAATTTCTACGTAGGTTAGTATAAACGAAGGAACTTCCTAATAGTATAGTATTAGACTAAGTAGAAGAGCGAAAGTTATTATAGATCTAATCGTTAAGTATAGTAAACTATTTTATATCTTTCCTAGCTGCTACTATAGTAGGATCTATACTTTCGGTAATAGCGAAGAGTAGGACGTCCCTAGAAGTATTCGTTCTACGAAGACCCTTAAGAGCTTTAATAATATTAGCCCTAAGTTAAGGTTTAGTAGTTTTAGGTTTTTCTTTAGCTATAGCCTCGTTCCTTCGAAGGACTATTCGTTTAATAACCCTATTAAGGGTACTTCCTTTATAACTATCTAATATAAAGAGTAATATATTCTCGTTACTAATAATAATCCGTTTAGCTTTAAGGATAATCCGTTCAATATCGTTAAAGGTAGAGCGAATACGAGGGTCGATATTAAGCGTTAGGTTAACCTATTAACGAACCGATTCTAGTAATCTACTAAGGAAGATCCTACTTATAGTAGACCTAGTTAGTTTATTAGTATTAATAATAAGTAGATAGTAGTTCTTGAATTCCTTAATAAAGCTACGAGTGTCTAGTTTCTAAGAGGCGCTTTAAAAAGTAAGTTTATAGAGATACGTAGTAGTTTCCTTTCGCTAACGGTTATTAGTAGCGATATATTCCTTACGAAGGGATTTACGGAGAGTCCTATAGCTACGTTCCTTATAGCTACCCAAAAGCTTAATATCGTATAGATAGCTAGACTTAATATTATAAGTAAGAGCCTAGATCTTATAGATATCGTCGGTAATATCGTAGGTATCGAAGGTATCTTTAAGGCGAATAAGAAAGTCCGTAATATTCCGACTATCGAAGCGTTCCTTAGGAGAGAGCGTATAGTTCTTAAGATTAAAGACTTAAGCCTTTCTTTCCTATCTTCTAGTAATAGTAAAATCCTTAAGGGTATTAATAAGATTAATTATATTAGAACGAGTAGCTAGTCCTTTAATTATAGGGCTGAGATTAGCCGTAGACGGGTTACTAGAGGGAGGGCCGGAAGAATCCGAAGGTATTCTAGTAGGAGGGATCCTTTGGTCTAGGTATAAGTATATAGGTATTTCGATTTTTCGTTAGTCTTAAGCTATTCTATTTGTTTTATATTATATTCGTTCTCGTACATTTCTTAGAAACAAGAGTATTAATACTAAGAGTTCCTAGATAATTTCGAAGATAAGTAGCTAAAAGGAGTCGGATCTATACGCCGATACACGGAGTTCGCAGCCTAGACGGCGAGAGTAGTACCGTTTCGTATATAGTATAGTCAGGCCTCTCTTTTCTAACTTATTAGATAAGGGTATATAGGCTATAGAGGGGCAATATATTAATAGTATAGGTAATCCTAGGTATTTTCGTATAAAGTATAATTTCTGCTAACGGGACATCCTAGACTTAGTCTAAGAAGTTAAAAGAACTAGGATATTACTAGTAATTATTCTAAATTCTAATTTTCCGTTAATATAACTTAGACTTAGACCTTTATAAAGATTTTTCCCGTTTCTAAGTTTAGTAATAGTCGGTTGATCGAGTATTATTTAGTTATAAGGAGAGGAAAGGTCGGTTCGAAGGTTATAAAGTAATACTAGTTAATATTCGTATAAAAGTTCGAAGGTATTCTAAAAAAAGGGTAGTTAAAAGTCTAAAGTCGAGAGTCCAAAGTCGAGAGTCTAAAGTCGAGAGTCTAAAGTCGAGAGTCTAAAGTCGAGAGTCGTATATAGCCTAGTATTCGAAGGAAAGTTCAAAAGTCTAGTAGTCGAAGATTAATATACGAAGTTCCTTTTCGATAGTCTAATAGTCCTATAGTTAAGTTAATAGTAAAGAAAGAGAGTCCTAAAGTCCTAAAGTCTAATATTCAAAGTCT